>JAQFZC010000476.1:0-49306 GCA_034695205.1 Dicyrtoma fusca
ATTCTAGACTTTTTCAGAAGGCCATAGAGCGAACACTGCAGTATGTTTTACACCTTTACAAAATTTCAAATTGTATGCACCTATGTACTACCACAGTAAAATGTTTTCCTAAAAGATCTTTTTTTAAAGCTGGAATCTGTCTAACTAGTAAGAAGAACAAGCGAGCACAATACTTTTAGTACTTAGTGTTATCGTCATAATAAAAATTAAATGCTGACTTTGTTGTCAAATGGTTGCATAGTTGAATTCTTTGAAGCATTTATTTCGTTGTCATTAGATCATTTAATTTAAAGTGTCGATTAGGCGCATAAAAGTTCAGTAGGCCTAAGCCTAGGGATGGCTAAATGCCAAATTTTGGTTATTTAAACCGGGCAGATTTAAAATGTCTTTAATTACCAATAGATACCCAAAATGCCTTCACAATTTTTAGGTTTCGAAATTCTCTAAATTGTTCACAGACCGCGAGATGTCAAAATATGTACCTACAGTTAGAAAAGTTTAACAAATAAAAAGAGATGTCTTTAAGTTTTGACGGAACGCTTTTTTTTATTTATTTATTTTATTTTTGCATACTAAGGATAAGCAGTTAATGGAAATTAAAACGAATGAGGAGGAAACAGTCAGGATTTTATTTTGATTTATATTTCCGAAATTCATTAAGTACTAGAACTCAAGCCCGTGTAAGAAAACACGGATGCTAGAACTTTCATACCACTTTGTACAGTCCGACCGAACCAAATCCAGTAACAACCTGGAAAACTATCCCATTTAATGGGGTGCTTAAAAAGGATGATGGACACTGTATCCGAGCAAACCAGTAGTGAATACTTAACAAAAAGTATTCATAGCATATTTAATACTTATGCATCTTGAGCTCAAAATGTAAATTAACGTACATCTAACGTATGCTATTGTGTGCTGAGATTAATTATCTAAACTCTTCCATTCGTCAGAAATATTCCAGGGAAAGGAGCACCACTACAAGGTTTGAGTTGAAAATCCCCGTTTAGAGTGCAATGACGATTTGTTACCCGTCTGTGTAAGACGACTTGCTTTCACCCGCGCCGGCATCGGTGCAACTTTTTCTTGGCGAAGTTCTTAGCAACAACAGACCCTTTAACTCGGTAATAATTCTATCGTGCCCTTGTACCTCAGCCCTTAGGACCAAAATTTCATTTTCATTTTCAATGTCTTTTCCTTGAACCTGGTTCAGTTTCAAAGTTCCGAATTCGAGCTTTCCAGTTACGACTTTACATTTCTGGTGTAAATCTTCTATAAAATGTCCTTTATTCAAGTGGCTTGAATACGCTCTTCATTAATACGTGTGCTCCGTCCACTCTCATTTAGATAATAATTAATTACGTATCTCTTTCGGTTTACAAAAATGAAGGGATCGTGTGCAACATGAATTTCGAATAGCATTGTGCTGTATATGTGTGTGTATTTGATTCAACAAATAGCTTCAAAAACAAGAAAGCTTTAAACTATAACCTATGCTTAAAACGCATGCCTACGTAAAATATGTTGGTGACGGCATTAGTGTGCACGTAGCCTTTACTTACCTAGGTAGATACATACATGTGTAGGTACCGACGAACCAAAATGCAATGCATTTATTCCACTTGCATTATTATTATACCTTACAAATCTACGCATTTTTCTATTGAAAGTTGAAGGGCGCTATTAAGGGTTGCTATCACAGGTGACAGTGGAATGAAATCAAGCAGGTTGAGCTCCAGGAGCTCTCGGTTCCATCCTTTTGAAGTCGCAGAGCTTAATTAGTTTTGTGAACGAGTCCAGATTAAAGATTAAAAGTTTTTACTTCCACCCAAAAGCAGTTTCCAAGAGAGACACGTTTGACTGGTTGACATCGGTAATTACCAACTGGAAACTGGAAACCCATAGTGACAACTTGTACCATGCAATGACGATGACAGTTGACGGTGTAAAATATAAGAATGTGACTTAAATCGGGAACCTCATAACGATCAAAATTAGTGTTTTGCTTTCTGCGAGTTAAATACTGTAGGTACATGTTATGTAATACTTTAATACTGTGTTAAGGGATGTGTATTGTGCAGCGTAACCGCTGTGCCTTTTGTAATACCGTATTACATTGTGCGCATATATTTGCATACAACTGACAGGAACGTAAAATCCTGTCCAGCAGCATTGAGCACGTTACTCAAACAGTATTCTAATCTCTGGAAACTCATTCCATTGTTTGTACGGCAGTGTATGCATTTCATTCAAAGCTATCAACTATGACCAACAGAATTCGTGGAGGCTTTTTTGCCTCTGGGTCCAATCGGTGGTGGTGGGATGACTAAACGAGAAATGAGGATGAAAAGATGCGTCGTAGGATGGAAGTAGATTGCAAATCTGCGTGTTATCTCTCTCACTCTGCACCACCGTCAAAAACGTTTGTTTCCTCAACGCTCTCCTAACTGTACATTTCCCTCACACTCATTTATATTCATGACTTGGTAATGCGCACCAACTACGTTTTAATAATTGATCACATACAATTCCTAGTACGTAGGTAAATCTGTAAACGAGTGAAGAGCGCAAATGCGTCCGTATTTACATTTTCCTACTACTGGTCCCGAGTACTATTTATTTTATACGTAATATTGACGTGTTTTTACTAGTCTGTTTTTTTTCATTCTATATTTTTTTCATCTGTGCTGTGGGACCACAGAGAACTGACTAAGCACCTTCATAAACATGTGTGGTGTCACTTGTGTACAAAAAAAAAGATACAGTATGTACTAACAATGTGACAGTTTGGTACCTGGCATTCTTCAAAGTGAAGTCAGTATTACCATTTACCCACGAATGGAACAGAACATTCTCTACATGATCATGTAGATGGAGAGTTATGCAATTAATAATTATCTTGTGTTTATTTATTTGTTTGAAAAAATCCCTAAGCCTACACGCACACACAAACTTAACATTGTTAACCCTACTGTACTTCTTTGTACGTTGGACTACTGCACCATCGAAGCGTAGAATACGTTTGGAGGAAAAGTCATTTAAAAGTTTGCAATGACAAGCCCCTCTGCCCCTGCCTCAATCATCTCATCATCTGAATTTGCACTTGTTCATCATTACCATCGCCTCGTCCTTATGATGGTGGTGGTAATCATGGGATACAACAACCATGTTTGATCAGACAAAAAAATCCTTTCTGCTATACGAACTAAGAAACCTAACAGCGAATTTTTTTTTCTCGATCTCTTTTTCAATCACCTCTCCAGCCCATTGTCAAATGAAGTGATTGATTGTAGTCTTATTTTGCTAGCAAATGAATGTAGTAGGTACATAGGCAACTTTGTATACATAATGGCAGTTTCAAACTGGAAATAAGCTGTCCCTCCGTAGCTGTACAAATGATGTTTTAGCATGGAATACGCGTGCTCGACTCCAATCTGCAATAGTGTATAAAACAAAGCGCAAAGACTGTTAGAAAGCTATAAGAAAAGGTAAGGGAAGGTGACTAACAAGTTTAGTTTTGTACTGCTACAGCTGTATATTTCTGAAAATTATCCTCGTCCACTGGATGACTGCATGACTGTGTGTCTATTATACCTTCAGCGACTGCTTTTCTACGCCAAAAGAAGAAAAAAACGTTAAAATATTAAAAAACATGCACGATTGACCTTCTAGGATTTTTTCGTATCTCATTGGAGTCAACAACACGGCTGGATTATTTGTCTTGTTTAGTTTTTCTTGTTGTGAATTAGAAAAAAATCTCTTATTACAAGGATAAATTTTCCTCATAATAATGAAATAGGGAGTGAGCTCGTCTGTTAGTGAGCTCCCTCCTAATGCCGTACTTACAAGCACAGAACTGTGGAGGAAAATTTTCTATTTTATTTAATTTTTTCTCCAAACTCACTCAAGCACTACAGTATGATTATCATGATAAGTCCCACTGTAACACCATCCCATATGTATACATTTATGTACGACTGAAGCGAGTATTATGTACTGAAGGACCATGTAGGTTCTATTATTATTATTATTATTATTATTATTATTATTATATTTGCAATGATTTCCTTGTGTGCCAATCCACAATTTTTCTAGCCATATAATTAATATCTAACGTTACGGAGGAGTTGGGAGAGAGATTTGGCGTGGAAATAGTGAGGATTATCCTCAAAACAGTTTTAAAAACCAGAGCCAGCGTTAGTCCAGAGCCAGGGGTATTTTATAGAGATGTTCAAAACTTCAAATCGAGTGATGAGTGGGACCACAGAGTAGTACAGAGAGATAGAGAGGGAGATGCGGAAAAAAAAAGAAGGATGTAATGACTTTTGAGCTTCTGATTTTAATGGATTTCATGCTCACATTTTTTATTCACTGTCTTCCCTCCTGTAACATTTAACCAAATTGCAGGCACACATACATATATAGATGCATGCGAATTCCAATCCAATTCATTTTCATCTCCAATCTGCAAGCCCTTTTATAGGAGAGTGACTAAAAGGACATGAACATGACATATTCAAATTGATTTGCACTTTGCTCTGTCAATTATAATTCCTCTCGTTTTTTTTTGTTTTGTAAAGTTCAATTTTATATTCCGCGAAACCCATCCCTGACGAATTAGTGTACGTTAGTTAGTTAGCATCACATGGGCTGACTGATAATGATGATGATGATGATGATGGTGGCTGTACGATGATGATTATTATGTATTGTGTGTGGTCATTCTTGCATGAATGTGAAATTTTACAACAACAGCAGCAAAAAATAAAAAGCAAAAAAAGAAAAGAGATTGACGAATTGAGGCATGAAGAGCCCGATATGGTCATCCCAGATTGACACTTGACAGTCAAAAATATTTAAATCAGATGAACTGTAACGATATGTAGAAATCTATTTTGGGAGAACTGACCTTTCTCCATGGGAATCACATCAGAGCCTCATCAGGAGGAGCGCTACAGGGATGGAGGTAGTGCATGTGGTGGGTTGCTCAAGGAATCAAAAGGACCACAAAATTACATGCGGAATGACATGTGGCGATAAGGGGGGTAGCCATATTATGCTAATGTGAGAATTCAGTCGTACATAGAGCATCCTTTATCACTCTCACCCATCAGTTGAGTGAGTACACTTTAATGCGTAACCACATTAAATCCCATTTATCCATTGGTTTGGTGGCCAAGTACTAAGAAGCGCTGGGACTGACTGCTCAACCAACGTAAGGAAATTCCAGAGTCAATCTCTCTGGCTGGATGATGATGATGATATTTGCTGATGATGCTGTTGGTGGTGATGAATGATGGTTTTTGGACTCTAGCTTCCTTTTCCCTGTGTCTGCCTGTCTCTCTCTCTCTCTCTCTCTCTCTCTCTCTCTCTCTCTCTCTCTCTGTTCCCTTAATTGTGAGTCTTAAAAAGATTTTTTTGAATTGGCTGTTGGTATTATAATTATTTGGACTCATCAAAGATTATCATCACTATACAACAGCGACGACTAACTTCACAGCTAATGTCATAAATAATGGAATGGCATTCATTCTCTCGTTTCTTTTCACGGTAGGGAGTGCCAAGGTTAGATCAGCTTCAAGTGCAAACCAAGTGCACCAACAGTACAATATGTACACACACACTCACACTGTGTCAGAGGATCGAAAAATGAAATAGCCAATAGCAAATATGTATGTAGCTACATACTAGTCATTCCTTCCATCATCATCTCTCTCTCTCGTTTTTAGCTTTAGTTTTTGCACTGGATGGTTCAGCTATTAGCTAACGTTAAATACTTATAAGTACTGCTGCTGCTGTTGCTTATCTGTGACTGGGACTAGGACCGTGATATTGCTATAGCTGTCTCAAAAGTGTCTACAAAAACTTGGTAGGTATGGCTATACCCCCTTTTGCTGAATTACAGGTATAGCAAAGTACTTGTCTGTATTTTTGCACGCTCTTTTATTTCAAGATTGGTGTACTTAATACACTACAGAAGAACTACAGTATTGTGTATTGTATTCATGCGTCTACAAGTTATGCCTCGTCCTTTTTCCTGCATCCTTATAGTAGGAGTTGAGGCAAACTTTAACTTTACCATTTAATTTATCGCTTCGGCCAGGGAGGTAGGACCATACTTACACAAGTGCTGGTGGTAACGCAGAGAGCATTCAATAGTCAAGAGCGTTAGATTCTATAATAGAACATTATAAAAGACGGTGATTACGAGACTGCTAGAGTGCTATTACTATGCATTATGTATGTACTTGAGTGTATTGCTACTGCTATGACTATTATGATTATGGCAGAGGGGAAGGAGTATAGATGAACCGCTCACTTGCAAATTTTTTTCCTATTTTTTTTTTAAAGCTCGGCTCTGCCCAAACATGAGTTTCTGTGGAGGTGGTCATTTTCTATACACACAGATAATTCTATAACCATGTCTCTTTTGACGTCTATTAATTACACAAGCTCAGTGCTCTATGCGCTTATTTATTATTTTTATTCTCTACTACACCTTCACTTTTATACTCTCTCAGAGCCATAGCAGTACCCTAATAGTACAGCACAGACAATTCATACATAATTATAGACGTATAAATCTAACTCAAACTCTAAGTTGTGTCTTTTCATATATATATATATAAGTACATCTTTTTTTTTCATGTAGATATTTATTTGCGCACTCCTAATAATCAAAAGATTAAACCATAGTCTACCAAGAATAGTTTTTTTTAGCGTAGTTTTTTTTTTCTTGACAGGCCACATAGACAAGACACACATCTCACGTAACTCTCTCAACCTCTCCTTAAGCGAACAATAAAGGGAGGTGCATATTATACATAGTGTATTTGCTTTTTCCTGGTATGTACAGTGCTATTGACTATACCTATACCTACCGCTGTAGGTATACCACGAAAAAAAAACAGTGGAAAATTGAATACAAGTCTAATTTGAATTTTTGAATGTCTTGGTTAAGGTGACTGAATAGTATATTGATTAGGTAGGTACTCTATCAGTGGAGCCATTGTCTCTCATTCTTCGTGCTTCGCCATGTCGTTGTCGCTCTGTCGTTATTTCCTACACATGATTCTTATCAAAAACTTCCCTTAAAATACAATGAAATAAGCTACGCATTCTTTTTTTCCCTTTGTTTAAGAATACTTTTTATCTACACACAATAAGCATTCCATTTTCTTGACCAAAAAAACAAAAAATGTTAAAGTTAAACGAAGCTTAGGGACAATACCTAGGAATGTTTAAGTGGATGCCTCATTAAATGCGAAACTGTAACTGGGGAAGCTTCTTTAAAGGGACTGTAGGAACATTTATGCAAAGGATGCCATTTTATGTAATTTCCCTGATAAAATCAAATCTTCTTCATGCAAATCGTCATCACCGAAAGATGGGTATGATGTCTGTATGATTATGATGATATATGAGATGCAGATTGCAGTGGGTTCTTTAATGAATCACTAATTCATGATTGGGATAACATGGAAAATGGAAAACTTTAAGGACCTAGTAGTAGTGACGCATAAATATAGGCAGAAATAGTAATTATTATCAGATGTGGAGACGTAGTAGTAACTCATTTATATGTTGGACGAGCCTCCCTGGGTAAAGCGTAGCTATAGGTACAGGTAACTGTGAATTTCTATCGTGTGTGTGTGTGTGTGTGTGCTTGCTGGGATGGAGAAATGTGAGGAATGCAAATGATGGATGAAGATGCTAAATATGCATAGAATTAAAATACAAACACTCCAATTGGATGAAATAAAAAGAGACGAAAAATTATTTTGTATATTTTCTACCGTTTCGTTTACGTTATTAGCACTCATGTTGTAAACATTTAATAGTCATCATATATATATATATAATATATACGAATATATATTGAATAATGTTATTTGAAAATGTCTACAAATACTAAATCAGCTACACTGTTAACACATACATAAAAATGTATTTATATATTTATATGTTTCATAACTATTTTCTAGTTTGTAATGATAGTTATCTATGTAATTACCTAGGTATTTTAAATATTTATATATGTAGATAGATATATACGCTTGTGATTGGGTATATACTGTATATACGTGTACACACATTAGTCTAATCAGCTAGAATGTGCCATCATCATATATATATAATTATGTATATATATATATTCTTTCCTCCTTTAAAATGTCAATAAACGATTAGACAAATCATTCCAAAAATACTAATACTAGTTGTAAGGATTAAATATATATATACCATACACATACATATGTATGTGTAGCCGCTATGCAGTTGGTTGGTTGTTGGTTCACATCGAAATCGACCTCATTGTCAAGTGTGTGGGGAATAGTGTTTAACAATAGGACTTGAAATGAATAACACGATTTAATTAACATTATGCAATGAAGTCGATGAATATACATATCAATATATATATTTCTACGTTGTATAAAATGGGAAATAATATGTTGTTGATCTATGTGTGTAGATGGTAATATATTATTATTAGTAAATTAAAAAAAAATCAAGTTAATGGACCCGTTTTTGGTCAATTATAAATCCATAGGATGCAGGTAGCTATTGTTTTTTTTCTCTCTCTCTCTCTCTGTCTCCGTCTTTCATTTCATCATACACTGTATGCGATCGGTGCGATTCTCCTATGGATTAATTTGTTTCATATTCCATGATTTTGATTTTTTCTTTTTTACAATTTTTTTTACAATCTGTTCCAAAAAAAGGGGGCTCTACAATAATGGGTAATGGAATAAAACCCCCCAGAACTAGCGTACTATTAATAAACAAATAATAATAGTTGAGAATCATTGTGATATTTTTTTTATTTATATTTATATACGAATATATATTATACGAACAAATATATATTTATATATAACATAATATAGTTATATCTGTAGTTAGTGTTGTAGGTAAATTATAAAGTCCACTCGTCATAAAATGTCTGCATTCTGTAATTTTTTTTTCTCTCGTGTAAACGTTATCAAAAGTCCCAAAAAAAAACAAACACACAAACAAACGAACAACAAACAAACAAAAAAAGATACAAGTAAATGTCTAGCTACAGTAGGTCGGTACTATTTATTGTACTCACTACAAATGTGTGTGTGTGTGTATGTATGTGTTTCATGTGTGAACTAGTTTCTATAGTACATAGTAATAATAATGATATATAAATAAGTTACCTTGTATAATGAATTAAATGAAATTCCACTTGACTTACTCTAAAATGTAACAGCTAAAACGATATAAATAATAGTTTTTTTCATTATTGCTATAACACTCAGCCTCCCGTTTTTCGTACTGTAAGTTTTTGTATATATATATATTAATATATACCTATACCTAATGTAATCATCTGTATATATGTATGTAAGGTAGAATAGTTTCGAGTTAGATTGTTCTGGTAGTTTATATTTTTTTCATTTGTTACTAAATGGATTGGTATAGATTGTCAACATTACGAAATCATTATTTAAAACAAAAAAAAAACAAACAATAACAACAATACGATGATTGATTAATAATTATTATTAAATATATATAGAAGTCAAAAAAAAAATTACTTCACAAGGATGAGTTGAAGTAGGAGGAGGGACGTCACCACTTCAGAGACGTGAGTGTAACAATCAACATTTTACTTTTTTTTTGTTTACTTATACATTAATTAACACATTTGTATGACAAAATTTATCGACTAATCATGAGGATGAGGGTGCAAAAACAAAAAACAAAAAAACAAAAAAAAATGTGGTTGCGCGTGTGCGTTATAAATAGCGGAAGAACGTACTACACCTATTTTTAGCGGTCAAAGTTAATTGATGAGGATCTGTAGTATAAAATTGGTAAGGAGACTAAATAATATTACAGTGACAAAGTGTGTGTTTTGATGAAATTTTTTAAGGATTTTTTGAGATGGGAGGAGAGGGCGGCCTATACTCTATACGGTATGATGATCTGGGCTAGACGTCAACTTCTCGGGAGAAGCTCACTAGACTTCTTTGACAGACATGCGAGTATGATACACGGTGCTACGAATAGATTTACGATCATGTAGTAGGAGGGGGGAGGATAGACTTGGGAATATGATATAATTATATAATGAAGGTCAAGGGGTCAGCGAAGTTAAGCTTTCTATTTTTTCGTGTTCTTTTAATCTATATAATATGTACGTTGCTTCTCGTTTACTAGTAATAATGATAATAATAATAATAGTATGTAGTAGTAGTAGTAGTAGTAGTAAATCTCATGTTCTCACAGTTGATTTGTGTTGTTTTAAATCGAAATATACTCGTATTTCGTGTAATGTTACCGCAGTCCATCTATTGATGAAATGTATATGTATTTAGTGATTTTGTTTTAGTTTTTACTTAACTGTAAGTTATTAATTTCGCACCTGTAGAAGCATATTAGCAAAGGAGGAATTGGTAAATTTAAAATGTCGTTTGTCATAAAACTTGAGGAGGGCAGGGCTGTAGGGATGGTTCTCCTTGAGGTGGACGTAATGAACTTCAGGCTCTCCAGTGGTGTGTCCACACTCCTCGCACACGTACACTTTCGTTCGTCGCTCCTTGTAAGCGTATTGATGTTGCATCCCATGCACTTTCAAACAATGTGATTCCAGACTACACCGTTGTGTGAAGGATTTTTCGCACATATTGCATTTGTAAGGTCTTACACCTGAAATAAAGAAGACAAACACACAAAAAATATAAAAAAAATGAACGAAATGTTTAATTGGGATCGATGCCAGAACCAGTTCGTTGTCCACACAGACAGAGACACAGTCAATCTGCCACTAAAGTGAAAAGCAAGTAGTATTCTTAGAATGTATACGAGTCTATCTGTCTAAAATCAAAATATCTAGTCTAGGATGCAGTTTGTCTGCCTGTCCACTAATAGCTATGATCATTTTTTGTGTATAAAGTTAACCATGCTTTTATGCAGAGGGAATAGAATATATTCCATGCTCATGTAGTTTAAAAGGATGATGCATCGAAGTTAAAAGTATCGAGACGAAACATGATTTACTCGAACATGTACCGATGTACATTTCATACTGAACCTCCAGCTCCATACTATGACGATATTCTCTCTATACAATTAGAGAGAAGAAAAAAAAGGCTTCACAAGATCTAAATTTATGCCCTCAAGATTTTGATAAATGTTTTTGGAAAATCGGAAAATAGGTAGACGAGCTAAGCTAGGAGCGCAGTAAATAATAAGCTAAGGGATGCATTTTTAGGGTGCGTGCTTCATCCCGCCCTATCTGATATTTCTCATATCTTCAGCTCATAGTGTGTACAGAGCGCTACTCGCATCTCTCACTCTATCTTTGGATCTTAATTAACGTTGGTATATATACAAATATATTATACTCACTGACTATCTAATGTTTCCATGTAAATCTCCATTGCCTCGAGGGTTAAAGATACCCGTATGAGCTCTGATATCTCCATATTTATCAGCTACTCTGGAGCACTCACTAATCTAAGTAAATTTTGAACTATCGATATGTTTCTACACGTACTACATACATACAAGATCACGTCTAAAGGACTGCGAGAGTGTTCAGAGAAAAAATCCGGTAAAGTTGTGACTAGCTGCTTCTTCCAAACATCCCCTCTTTTACCTACCACCTTGATATTTAAGTTAATGATAAACGATTTATGAATAGCGCTTAAAGACTCGTCTACCGTAGAGTCCACAGTACATGCCTTCAACTTATGGGGTGGCTTTGGGGCGCCGTTTCCTAATCATAATCGTCAAGACTTAGACAGAGAGCAGTAGTGCATGCTATGATGATGCTCCAGAAAGAATCTTATTTAAATGCACGAATACTTATCGAATTTTTTAAGTAGATAGATAACTGGATGGCTACGGGACACAAAGGAATGAATCAGAGCCACAAGATACTGAAAGATGTGTACGAAGATAGACAGTAGACATAAACAGTGTGTCAGGTTGCGGAGGAAACAAAAAAAACAATTCATAAATGAAGAATACATACCTGTGTGCGTTCTTGTGTGTCTCTTAAGATCAAAGGTATCATTGAATCCTTTTCCACAGAAAGTGCAAAGGTAGCGCTTTACATCTGAATGACATTTGAGATGCCTGTTGAGGAGTCGTTGGAGGTTGAAGGCCTTGCCACAGATTCGGCAGGCGAGTTTACCAGTGCCATTCCCAGAGCTGGAACCCGCAGACCGGGAGCTTTCTCCGCAGTCCGATGAATTATCACTGTGATGACTGTGGGCTTTGTCACTGTCTCCTCCGTGGGGACGTTCAGGTGAGTGAGATGCAAGGGGGTTTTTGATGCCATGACCTCCGTTAACAAACTCGACGGGAGCGTCATTTGGTAGCAGCTGTAAGGAACCAAACAGAAAAAAAAACCAGTTGTAACATCTGCGTGATCAAAAATCAACCCCACCGAATACTCTTTGGATGAGAAAATGAATCTTTCATGAGGAAACAAAAAAAAATAACTGGAAATCAAGTTATAAATACGGAGATAAAAATCATTGAGTGTCGCTGGGAGAGAGAGAGGGAGAGAGAGACGGGAGAGGGAGAAGAAAGGAGCTAAGTGTGTGGATAGAGGAAAAGCGTCTTCTTTTTTGTGGGTGGGTGTGTGTGTGATTCTAAGTCGTAAGACGACGTAAGGTTGTGCCTGGCTTCAGGGTTGCAAGAGTAGAAAAGAAAGCATCAGGTGCGCTAACCCTTTGCTGGAGTCTGGAGACCCGAACGGGGAATGCCGGTGCTCGGGTGATATCATTGATAGCGGATGACCCGGATCCGGATGAGTGTCTTCTATGGGAGGCACTGGAGCTGGCATTCGAGCCCGGACTACTGATGTGAAAGTGTTGACAAATGCCCGGCGTCCCGGGACCAGTGATTGTGAGAGGAGAGAAAGGAGTACCGGGAGGCGACCCATTAGTAAATGATCGAGGTGACGGTAAAGATAAATCAGCCGGGGAGGAGATAGGTGGAGAGGGGAGGCCAACTATGGTGTTTACCATTTGGTTAGATGGACAGTGACCGATCATCGTGGAGTTATTCGACGCCACTGGATTTCCCAACAGGGCCGTATTCAAATTTAATTGATTGTCCAGGGCAGCATTAAACTCGTCCGTGAAGCTGAAGCCACCAAAGTTGAAGAAATCATTGGATTGTTGAACGCTATTGTGGGAGTAGTGCTGTTGACGACCTATGGAGAAACACAAAAGCATCATTAGCACCTGGGGATGACCACTTTAGAATGGATCATTTCATTACCAACTATCTCGCTTCCCTGCTCTGAGAAAATACAAACTTGATCTTGTGTGGGACAAACCAAATGAAACTTACTCTTAGTGGTCGGATCAAATCACGTTATATATCACATGCATTATATGTACAATTATTGTAACGAAAGGGCGCTATAGCTTTCATGACCGCTTGGCTCAGTGTAGTACAGGCACATGCTATCAAAAAGCAGATCAGCGTAACTATGCAGAGGCTGACTAGTCATGCAGATATACGCGCAAGATGCGTGTTATGCAAGCATCCCTAAACAGATAATATTAATATTCTCTATTCTTGTTTGCCTATTTCATCTAGAATTCTAGAATTAAGGTGGAATTATTTTTCGAAAATATAACGGCACTGTTCAAGCAAAAACAAATCGTCAAAATATCAAACGTTGCAAAATAAACGTAGGCGTGTTTGTATCTTCAAATCCTAATTACTCAAAAACAAAATTTCCCGTCTCATTTCCTTTGAACTCAAGTCAAATCTTTGATAATTGATACTGTCATTCATGTTTTGAATAAAGTTCTGTTGACAAACAATTGCAGTCTGTTTCAGGAAGCAAATGCGGACCTGCTTCTCTTAAATACTTCTTTGGTTACAATCGACATAATATGCATTTGAGACATATATAAAAAGCATGTTGCTGCTAGCAAAAAAAAAACAAAAAAAGGACCGTACTAAAAGGAGAGCAGGGGAGGAATCGAGCTGTTGATTGTAATTTTCGTTGGGAGTGTCAAGTCAAAGCGTACCTTGAATACTATTGTCTACTACGGATGTAGAGTTTCGCTGCTGTATATACTGTTGTGTGTTAACTTTGATGTCATGTCCCCTATTTCCCATACAGTGGTCTGGCGTGTGGTTCCCGTTCGGTTCCATGGGGGTGAGGGGGGCAAGTAGTGGAGGGGGGTCAGGTTGGGGGGCTTCAACATCATGGACCGGCGGGTCGTCTCGGTATAAGTCTGCAAGGTCTAGTAAGGAATCTGGACTTGGTATCGGGAGGAGCAGCGGGTCACCCCCCAAGTGTCCCACCCCCGGTCCCCCCACACACACATCCAAGAGCGTATCAGTCTGGCGAGAATCATAACGTCCAAGAAATCCACCACCCATTCCACCCGAACTACTACTATTCGATCCGAAATGCCCGCCTAATCCAAGACTATGCACGGGAGGGAGGGGGTCGGAGGAAGCCAAACGGTAAATCCCGCCATTACCCATTCCCTCAGGCATGTTATTTCCATTCTGACAGGCCGGCGGATCATAATTGTTAGTGTTCTTCAAACCGCCTGGCGGTAAACTATCCACACTATTGTTCTTATTACTTTGTCCGCCGGAAGATATACCTCCTCCAATCCGTCCGCCTCTCGGTCGTCCATTACCTTCATAATCTTCAGGTTGTGCGCTTGAACCTCTGTTAGGGAAGAAACAAAAATACACAAAACTTTACATAACATTCCCATTTGGATAGGAATAGCATCTTAATGCATATGGCATGAGTCTTTTTTTCCCACATCATGTGGGACATGCTAGGCCAATGCTGCAATAATCCTATATGCTAATCACCCGATTTTATGGCATTCATTAGGCACTGCCATTAGCACTCTCTTGTCAAACTGGGGCACTCAAAGACGGAATATAAATCCCTCTCATTACAATATCTCTATCAGTCTGGTAACTACTCTGCCATGGCATAATAGCCCAGCAGGAGGTGCAGACTCAATAGTACGAGAGCCCTAAGAAATTTGCAATGCTTATTTTAAAATACACTGATTTAAACCAAAGAACAAACCTGTCATTCCCCTGGCTGAAGTCTAATGGTGCATCCTGCTCAGGTGGGAATAGGACTGGTGAAGGTGATTTTGGAGCTGGGGCCCGTTGAATCACCGACGGTCTGGGTGGTGTTAATGGTTCATGTTGGTTACGCTTCAACAGTTCATTTCGACTGATGAACAGGGACCCTAGAGAATAGCAAACAAATACACACACATTTATAAAAACCATCTTCCAATCATATTTTTTTGTTGTTGTGGCTGTAAGAAACCAATCAAAAGGAGAAATGCACCGAAGCAAAGTTGAGACTTGCATACAGAAAACATAAAGATTCCATTAAAGTTGGATTATTTTTCCTAGATTACGAAAAAGCCACATTCCGTTCCGTGTCTAGACCCATGTCAAAACCACATGCGAAAGGTCCAACTCCAACATACATACATGAACACTCAACTTTAGCAAGAAGACAAGTTGATTTAGTAACAATATATTTGAAAGCATCACACTCAATTAGAGTAGTCCATCACCACCGCCGCCCTCTTTTCAAAATCCAATCAAAACAAAAGAATTCTACTGTTGATAGTGGGAAAAAGAAAGGTAAGGTAAATCCATAACCAGAAGGGAAGGCCCATATGCACTGTATGGTCGCCGGGATGCCTAACCTACCTACGCACTTACAAAACTACAGATACAGAAGCCTCCAGGCTCCAACGGTGAAACACAGTACTCAAACCTGGACCTTGCTTTTAAACTTGAGAGAGACAGAGAGAGACCTGTACAGCTCAAGTATGAATGCATGGCAGGTATAGTGGGACACTGCATGGACGGATGATCAAACCCAATATTTCCAAGTTTTTCAACCAGAAATAAATGCGCAAACCATACACGTTTCTAGCTGACTCACTCTTCAATTTTCTTCAGTGCAACTTGATCATTCTAAAGAAGCATTTTTCAGAGCACACAATGTACGGTACTGCGTTTAAATGGGACCCATTCTATTTTCCCTTTCCTCTGAACTAATTACACAATTTTAAAAAATCATCCCTGTTACCCAGCAGCCCTCTCTGTCTCTTTCTGTGTGTCTTTGAAGAGCACGTAGGGGGGAGGGGGTGCGAGGTTTTAAAGAGGAAACCATAGAAAATCAATGTCGGCTTACAATGAACCTCAACGCACAAAATATAACCAAGGAATTACATTAACAAGCGTTACCATCCAATTTTAATTCCAGTTCGTTCACCTCTTCCAAGTCTTTTTTAATGCATTTCCAACCACCACCACCCCAGCCATAAGAAAATCAAGATTCACTACTCCATCCCTCTCCGCACTCTCGACTGATACACAAGATGATTTCCTTATCTTCATTCCACCGAGATTGCAGACGAGATACCTATATGTAAGTGTGTACAGGAGTGAAGGAGGCTCTGTCCTATGCATACAAGTATTATGCACTCAAGCCACCGACCGACCGACATCCCATCACATCAAACAGACACAAAGATTCCAAGCAAATTGAGCCAACGAACGAACCTCTTGTTATTGCAAGTAGTATTACGCAACTATATGAGCGTCTATACTTTATACTGTGCATCCAAGTAAGCTATAAGGCTCTAAGCCGTCTAATAGCTCTCTTGTCTCTCTTGATTCTTATTCAATTGTTCTTGCTGGTCGAACGTTTTTTTATGCTCTATCGAAGCCAAAAGTCATTTCACACGAAACGGGATTTCATTTCCTTTCATTGAACCCTCTCTCTCTCTCTTTCTCTCACTCGCTCCACGGCTAGGCTACAAAAACAAAAAATGGAAACGAATTGACGAAAATCCCAATGGGGAGCTCATCATCACGTAACAATCGAAAGCATATCCCTTTACTTTTCCTCGCTTATAGCGGTATAGCGCTCCAAATCCTCCTAACACGTAATCTTGGGTCGAAATAATGCGCAATATGCATTCCTGCCTCCATCATGGTATATAATGAACTACGAAGTAAATGTTATTTTTTTTCTACACATTTTCGCATCAATTTCTTCGTATTTTTTCGTACACGGATGATGACTTTTTGAGCTTCTATTATATATATTAATTTTCCAAAAACCCAATGCAAAGATTATCACCCAGGGTGTCCGAGGTCCATAGCTTCTTCCTATTTAACAAAAGCTGTAAAAAATGTCGACTTACTCTCAGTTTTTTCTTGAAATTTAGCATAGCTCTAGTAGTGCAAGTAAGTGAGACCATTGTCCATTATTGTCCGAAGAGAGGATTTTGAAAGAATGAAGAATTATGAGTCAATTGTTAAATCTAATCATGAAATAAACTCCTGTTTTTTCCTTTACTACTCTCTTCATGGCAACTGTATCCTTGAATTTTCTTAATGTCAATGTCAGACTTTGCAAAACAGAACACACAATCATTTTTCCCAAGTATACTTACTCTATATGCCCAGCCGTGTATTATGTAGTGTGGGTTTCACATTATGCAAGTATGTACAAGACAGAGAGACAGAGAGAGAGAGAGAGAGAGAGCTTCCCTCAACCAGTATAATCAGCAGAGACAACAACATTTGAAAAACAATGACGAACGAACCAGTTACACTACTTAACGCAACAATAGTTACTTCATTAAAAAATACTTTTCTCATCCACTCTGTACACCTTACACACACAGGCTGAGATAAAAGTTTGCATGTATAATGTGTCTCCCTGTATCATCCTACAACAAGCCGCTCATATATGATACGAATATAAATTATTGTTGCAAAGAAATAAAATGATTACTTTTTTTTTCTTCCCTGGCTTATCCCTATGTGATCTGCTGTCTATGTATGTACACGCTATACAATCACACTGTATCAGTACTTGGTACTGGATGCTCAATTTATATGGAGTTTTCAACCTGTTAACGTTTTTTTTTTATTTCTCAGGAAAACATAATAAAATGTGATAAAATTATTTGCAATTCTGTGGGAATACGGAGGATTTCTTCCACACAAGATTCCTCAAAGTCCAGTATTAAAAGTTGGGAGCATTACATAATGTAAATTATTTTTTTCCAGAAGGCCCATTAGCTCCAAGTTTCAATGTTACCGTGGAAGATTAATAAAATAATTTAGATTTATATCAATTAAAAAACGTTACGAGATTAATTTCCATTTGACTATATAACCATTCGAATTTCCTATTTCTGTACACACTCTATAGGGATAATTGTGAATAGTCAGTCATTTCCTCCCATCTGACTGCACTACGTCAGTAGGTCTATGGCCATCAAAAAATTTATTCACAAAATATATATTATTCCCATTGAAAGGATGACAGTACCTGTACAGTGCTATGAGCTCCTATCTGTATTCATGATTATATTATTATTTATATCTATTCATTCTTTACACTCTTTACTTGGAACAGAATGGAATAAAACATGAAAAAAAAACATTATTTTTTTTACAGCTAAATATGTTTTAAATTCAAAGCAATTTAAAAACGGTTACTAGACTTACGTCAGTCCGTCTACTCATGTAGATATTTTGACTCGGCGTAGCAAAGCTAAGTAGAAAAAATATCTCTACAGTACGTAGAAATGTAATAAAAAGCAAATCCACAGAATTCAATACGTTGCAATAATATTATTCCGTCTGCACTGAGACTGTTGTGTATGTAGCTCTCGTTACAGTAATGTTATTATTATGATCACATTATTATTGTGAATTGTGACTGAAGCAGGAACGGCAGCAGCAGAAGTAGCAGCAGTCGCTGTCCTGAGTTTATGTTGCTGTCGACTCTCTTCATTCATGAATTCATCATATGGAGTTAATGAACAGGTTTACAACTTGGAAGCCCGGCGTCCATAAATGAATATATTTAAAACCCGAGTCGTTCTCATTTGTTTGTAATCGTATGCGCAGTCGAGGAGACAGGCTCATCCCGAAGCCTATGTAAATGCCGAGGCAAATGGGTAACACGCAATGGTATAATAATTTTTTGGATTGTATTTTTTACACACTGGCTGCTCAAAAAAATAAACCGTTTCTGTCTTTCTTTTCTGGAGCCGTAAAATCTGTATATATAACCCCGCGTACTCTACAGACAGTACAATTTGTAAATCAAAATAATTTGCAATTTACTATTGGGTACTTCTGATGAAACAGTGCACTGTCATCAATACATTAGTAGCAGGAGCAGTAATAATAAAATACCACCAATACAAAGGAGAATTAATGGCTGATACACCGTCAGCGACAAAAATTATTCAGTCTCCATAATTTTCCATGTAGGAAAAAACAACCGTACGTTCTCAGATGCATACATTACAGATGGATGGATGGATGGAAAAAGGAGGAAAACAAAAGGTAAGGATCCTTTCCAAAGACGGAAACAAAAATTGCTTCATGCATAGTAAAAATACATTTTCTATACAATTCCACTATTTACCCTTAGAACTCATATCACTTTCAAATTCCCGTTTACATTTCTCTCTCTCTCTGATTCGTATCTAAACGTGTCTTTGCTATCTCTCTCACTCCCTTTTGCCCCCAACCATCCCATACAGTTTATGCTTTTCCTTTTGGAAAAACGAATGTCTAGGACGTCACCACTTTGGATCTGTATTCCCGTGTCTCAGTGTCTGCTCTTATCTTTGCCTGGTCAAGATATATATGCGGATTTTTAAAAAATTACAACATATTTCTGATTCCGTACACCTACTGCATACTTAATTGTCCCAATTCCGGGAAATTGCTTTAATGTCAAGACAAAAGTGAATGGATAAAACAAAAAATTTATCTCTTTCTTGACAGGGATATACGTCTGTCTGCTTGTCTATACATGAAAGGAATTAAATTCATACTTATTACTGATTCTAGGTAAACGTCTGTAAGTTCTTTTATCGATATCGATATCGTGCCGGGCTGGTATGAAAAATGACTTTGATGGTGTCGCCTTACGAATGATATAGTAAATAGCTCCTCGAAGGAATGATTAAGTCAGTACAAAAAACAACAAAGTTTGAATCTGAGTAGAAAAAAAAACAAATGAGGAGAGCAATGCATCCATTCCGTAATTCCGTTCCTTGAGGAATAATTTATGACAATATAATTTGATAGTTTTTGAATAAAAAAAAATTAAAAGCGGTAACGCAATCTCACAGTATTTCCCCTCAATCTGACTCTGAGACAGACTGGGTAAAATGAGGGAAAATGAGTAAAAAGAAGAAAAAAAATCTCTGAGAGATTACATGGGTCGTATAAATTTAAAATTTGTATACAAGTACGTGTCTCATCTATCGACATGATCGGTGGACATGGAATGATTGAGGGAAGCGGTTTTAAAAGTTTTTGTTGATATACCTGCGGGACTGTATAGGCAGAGAGTGTGGTATGGTATGGATGAGTCTGACAGGTAGTTAGATGGGATTTGAATTTGGATTGAGCAAGAGACGTGTCATAGTTATCATGAAAAATGAACAGCATTTTCCTTCTAACCGCTATGACTGAGTGAGGGTGAACGAACTGATGGGGTAGTCAAGTCAAGTTGAGAGGCTCCATTGCAATTATCTGAGTACCACACGGTAATGCCTATTTAGACGAAAAGCCATGTAAAAAGCCGTAAAGCGTCCCAGTACCAGTACGAAACCTACCTACCTACCCACCAACCTATCCACACACACTACGCCCTGGCCATATGATTACATACTTGCCTTGGGGAGGTCTCCATCGACGATATGGACCGTGTACAGAGTACAGAGAGAGAGAGAGAGACAGGGAAAACGTGCGAAAAATCACTGCAGGGCACCTTCCCCCTTCCTCATAGCAAAATGTATAATATAAACATCGCAAAATTTTTCCCTTGTTACTCTGCCTCTAAGCCACTCGAACAGCCCTCCGACCACTCCACCGCAGCACGTACATACCCCTCCATCTTCACCAATCATTACTGTTGCAGGCTGAGTGCAGAATTCCCCTCATGTAAGCAGTCTGCGTCTATACTTATGGAGCTCCTCGGACTATGAATGCACACCATCACGGTAATAATGATAATAATAATAACGATGATGATGATGATGATCCTACAAACTTGAAAGACGAAGAACTTGACTATTTGCACCCAGGTCTGGGGTGTTGCTATTGCACAATCCTAATGGGCATCCCAGCCACAGAACAGGAAAGGCAACGGGGCTGTGCTTGAGTCTATCCATCATCATACATGTGATAATCTCAGACTTTGCCTACCAGCTGTATTCCTGCACAACACGCACACTCATCCTCCGTAACTCCAACTCCACCTAAACACCACCACTAGAGATCATTTGTGTACTTATAGCAGTCGCAGAAAAAGACAGGAAAAACAGCAATAATTCTACAACAGAGAGTTAGTCGTCCATCTTTGTCTTTCTCTCTCTCTCTCTCTCTCTGTCTCACTCAACAATACCTACCTAGGTACGTAATTCTCGGGCTTAAAATCCTACAGCCGGAGGGTAGCTCTGTCCTGTGCTGTGCTCTGTGTAGCTGTATATGTGCAGAGAGCACACAAATGATGCAAAAGATGATATTTCGTGCGTCTGTAAGTTCCCTTCACGTCGCTACCACAACATAGGCACGCTAATTACAGATTAAAGAGGCAGCCCATGGCCAGCACATCCGTATACAGGGAACATACTACATCTTAGAACCGCGGAGATGCTTAGCTTAGCATAACTTTGCTTATCAGGCTGATTGTGAGACAGTTCGTGCATTACGTATAAGTACGACTTAGGTAAGTCTGTACTGCGTACCAGTATTCAGAGGTACATACACTTGAAAAAAGGAGTCTCATCTCAAAGGAGATTCTCTGAGCACATCTCCAGAGCTCATCTCATCTAGCGGTCCTTAGGTAGGTAGGTACATATGGAAGTACATTGAAAAAGAGTGTATTATTGTGGGTCTTAAGAGGAAAACTGCAATGGCATGACATGCTGTAACACGATTGAAAAGGTAGTACTTGTTACTCTTCCTTCCCTTTTTATTGCATTGTTCCATCAAGTAGGTATATTTCTTATTACTTTTTTCCCTACCATCATCCCTTGTTCTCTCTTTTCTTAACAGCAGTCTTTCCTCTCTATGTAGGTAGGTACTTTCATCTCCATCCACAGAGCACAGTGAGTCTGTACAACGGCGTAACATCCCTCATTCCCCTCGCTCGACACCATTAGGGATGGAGCTCTCATTTACTATTCCTATTCCTACAACATGCCAATTTTTTCCTGAGTCTCTGGACGGCAAGTGAATGCAGGTTTGTGCATAGTTCCCTATTCTCTATCTGGTCGTACATATATACACTCTATAGACAGTATTATGAAATGCTCGTGGGGTTGCAGGTAGAAAGACATCGGATTTAACCACATCAAATCAAATCAAGGTTCTGCATGGTCTGAGAGTTATTTCAAAAAAGAAAAAAAAATTTGCTTCACGTTTCTCGCAACAACTCCATTGTTTCCCTCTAGTCTCCTACGGCTCCTTATTCTCTCTCACTCCGTCTGTCAGACTCTCTATACTACACCTTCGGCACGTTTTCACGTTCGACGGGGACTAAAACTATACCTCCATGTGCATAAGGAAAGGACTATGGGTTAGAGGCAATAAAAGGATCTATAGTCAATGAAAGACAATTATTATTACGCAAAGGTTGATTTACTTATTTACGCTATTAATTGAATGGCAAGGGCGTCTCATATTGTTCTCTCTCCGTTCACAGTCACAGACTCACACTCTCCTATATTATGAGCACTCTTGCATTTTATGTTTTTTATATCCCTAGCCCTTTGTACTTGTACAGTTGATTTTATACCTGTAGATTATATGTTTTTTATTACCCTAGTCTTGGGATTTTTATTAGAAAAATATGACTTGAAATAGAATTAAAGCTCATGATTCCTATCTCTCTCTGTGTGTATCTTTACTTTCAGCATACATGGTCTGTTGGAATTCCCTTTGAACATACAGTCTCCCTCTCTTCCAACCTACTTATTTTCATGGATCTTGTGTGGAGTGTGTGTGTAGGCTTTAGCTCTCAGAATTCTTCATAAAAATCCACCTCACAGTATAAATAAATCCATATCTAGGTAGGTACATGTATGTACTAGTATTGGGTCCACTCACTCACTCGTCCAATGATTCACCTACAACCAGTTTACTGGATCTGGATTATTACGGGGTAGGATCAGGGTGCGTTTTTATTGTCTGCTGTACAGCTCTAGTGTGTGTGTGTGTGCCAAAAAACTAATCACAATAGTGCACATAGGCCTAGGGAAATAAATGCCGTCGTAGGTATGTACCTATCTATATATGTACTCAGATTTAATTACAAACTCTCTGAAGGAACGGTTCATGGGGCTCTTGTCCATGGCTATGCATACGTATAGTGTGCAATTCTGTATGTATTCCATGGAAATGTTCTGTACCATAAAAAAATCGGAATAACAAATGATGTTAAGACAGATGATTTTAAAAAAATGCAAATAGCCGTAGTTTTGCATGTACCAAAATCCAATCACCTGACGATAGACGACTTGTATACTTGAAACGACCATGATAATGATCTTTCTTCATACTTGAGTACCTACCTACCTTCCGTCTAGCACATAGATGCTAAGACAAACCGTAGAATGAGGATTGCAAATATATTATATTCTTTTTTATTTAACGTTTTCCAAAAGTGATAATATAAAAATTGCGTAGGATCTATTTTTAGCTTCGCGGCCATGGTTCATCGTCACATCCATGGCGGTAAGCTTCACATAAGTAAACCCTTGACTAGACAAGATCGTCTTTGGTTGATCTTGGTTTTTATGAGCAGAGGTACACGGCAAATAAACTGTTGTAGCATCCTATACTTATGCATATGTACAGGCCTAGCTAGTACTTACTACCTAGGAACTAATAGGAACGAAGTGTACATTACTGCTCCAGACTGACTAGTGAGGCAACCATTTATGTACAGCGTTGGGGTTTTAAGAGTTGAAGGGAGAGGAAGCTGACAAGCTGATGATCTATTGAGAGTGGACTTTTTGGAAGGTGAGAAAAAAACTTGAGAGGTGTAAAGTACACGTTCAAATGAGTCAAAGACGATTGATAATGATGTTACACAGTGCGGATTTATTTAACATCACATCTAGTCACAAAGGATTCAGTATACAAGTCTAAGCATGTAATTACCTACCTAAACATGTACCGACACAACACATTTCTCATATAGAATCCATTCCATTCCTGCATTGGAGGTATTCCATCCAACTCCAACACGGACTTGGATTGTATGAAGGAAGGTTGGGGGCAAAAAAAAGTAAAATTGGGCAAAATGCAAAAATTCCTAGATGAAGATCATAGAAATTGACTCAATGGTAATGGTCAATTATTTTAGGCGAGAAAACGTTGTTCCATAAAATTGGAGCTTCCGGAATGATTTGTTCCATCAAACTCCCTTTTATTGTTACGTTGAGGGAGGTAGAGGAAAAGAAAATTCATTTGCCAAGCCTTTTCCACCACTAAGCCCAAGCACGGGCATGTACGACCTAATACACGTCAAACCTCCAGTAGATCTGCTATTGTTACTCATATACATATACAGACTATAGATCACTTTTAAAGGAATTAAACTGTGAAAAGTTTTATGCGAGAGTTATACACGACCACTACCTCTAATGCTACACCCTCGAATATACATGCATGAAGATTCCTTTTTGCCATGGGTACAGAGACAGCTCAGCTGAAATCGTCATGCTAAAATCTGCAATACAGTGGATGGATGGATGGATAGACAGACTCTTCACGTCGTTGGCAATGGCAAAGCTGTCTTGTAAATCGCTCCTGAATGATATACACTGATGGAAAGAGTGTACGAAGATGTTTTTGTAAGGGATTCAAAATTCATGGACCATACAAGAGTGATTGTGATTTTGTTGATGGTCTCACCACCGCTACATTCTACATCTGTACATACGCACTGCAGTAGAACCGAACGATCCAACAGAACAGAATAGAAGACAGACACAGAGGAATTTTAAACCATGGCTCTACCGCTACCACAAGTTTATTCACCTTCACATCATTTTCTACATACTAAAGTTTTTTTTTTGATGGCTGGCTGATTGTTCATTCTTCCTTTCATCAGTCAAACTCTTTTCCACGGATAACGACTAATGGACTCACTTACTTCCACTCGATACATATATTTCAGACTTCCTCACAACAACTCCTCAACAAGGCAACAACAAACTGCCAACCTTTAATTGTATCCGGATAGATTCTACGCTACGGTAGAAGGAAGCTACATACACGCATCAAATCAAAAATAAGATCAGGATGAATGCGATCGATCTCAAGGGGTTGTAAAAAGTTTGTAGGAAATTCTTGACGGAGGCGCATAGTTAGTAAAACTGCGAGGAATCTTTTTCCTCTATTTTTAGTACAGGGAATGAAATCAAAAGGAATAATTCAGACTCCCTTCAGACACACTTGTACACGTAGATAGAGAGCAGTTACCATTGTAACCAATAAAAATGTAGAGGCTACAGTGGAGAGACAGGCTTTATTGTCTTTCGCTTTCTGAGTGCCTACACGGTTGAGCTGAGGGAAGACAGGCCTTCTGAGTACAGCGTAGCGAGTCCCGTTAAGAAATGATGTGGGAGAACATTAAAAACAAACAATTTCAAGACTAATGAAAGGATTCGGAGAGATGAACGTCAGGAAATCTTCAAGTATCATCACCATCAATCCATCTCACACGTGAGGGTTGGACAGGTAACTGCCATGTCCATATGAGCCAAGGGTGTAGAGTAGAGTCTCTCTTGAAAAACCTTCTCGAAAAACTCCGATGGACTTTTAAAATAGAACTTAACAAGTTCAATGACCAAACAATGTAGCTGGTCACACTGTTCTGGTTACATCACACACATTCTGACAGTCTATGCACCAAAAACTGTATGTCTTCAAGTAAACTCGGATGGGGGTGCCTTGGTAAATTTCCTTGATTGGTCGGAACAAAAGTACGACATTTGGAATTATACCACTTGAACCGTGCCACCATACAGAATAAGTTTAATACCGTTCAGAACAGAGGCCGTTCTTTCATTGAATGTCACCCTAATTGCTGACAGCACGCCCCAACAATAACAATTTTAAATCGAGTTATGATATATACTAGATCGTAAATCGTACACCAAAACATCAAGAAACTAAAATAAATTTTACAAATACCATAAAAGTAAAGGCTTAATTTAGAATTTGAAGACCTTTGACAAAAATCCTTCGACTCTTTCGTCCAAGTACGAACTAGAACGTACAACTTTTAAAAACAAATAAGGGCTCCTGGGCATTACTTCAATTCACTAGCCCGTTGAAATCAGTCAAAGCCACCCTGCTCTAGACTTTTACATTAAAATCGAAAAATGTTCGGTTTCACGAACACTGCTGTGGCGTGTCTAACTTTCAATTTTTCTTTTTTAAAAAGAATCCCTAAAAAATTTCTATCGCCCTCCAATCATAGGAAATGAAGGAAGCCGCCCTATGGAAGACATGCGGAGTATAAAACGTAATGGCTTTTATTACACCTGTAGATTTACTACTAGTCCAAGTCCCAAGAGGGATGAAGAGAGAAATATCGTATTTTTACGTCCAATGCTCGACTATTGTTATTGGTATTACGTCTGTTGTGGCAAAACTGTTCAGTTGGAAGTTCTATATCAGCTTGAAATAGTACGAGGCACAAGACGTAGGTATGTTTATTTCCTGCTCCCAAAGTCCCATCCTTGAGTTTGTATTTTGTTATTCTAGGTTTGACTGTCTTACTGAGATTTTATAGCTCAGCGCATAGCAAAGCAGAAAGGAAAAAGGTGAAGTGCCTCTATATACCTGGATTACAGATGGAGAGAGAGATAGAATAACAGAAATCCAAACAATGAAATCGTTCTATTAGTCTTACCCGTCGAAACTGAAACTGAATGAGATGCCCTTCAAAATTGAGTGTAATCTTATGACCTGGACCTAGTTTTGGGAAAATTTTTGATTTCTCTTCTGTGAGTCTCCAGAGACTTGAATTGGTCAGTGTAGTCAAGGTTCGTAATCAAACCGTAAATAAATAAACAAGACCTTATGTATTGTTCTCCGTGAATTGCCGTTGTTAAAAGTGACCATTCTGGTTCTGGTTATTCCATGAATTCCAAAGAAACATACATCAGCTCTATCATTCACTTACAGTTGAGTCCACCGCCTTCCTTCACTTTTATAGCGGATACTCACAATCTCTACACTCCCTACTTTTGCTTTGGCTATAGTAGTGAGAGAGAGAGAGAGAAGGACAGAAAAGGTGCTTGAGCAAAAAATATAGCGACAGTTAAAAAAAATATGATTCTACAGCCAAGACTGTGATACGAATGACGCTCTGAGCTACAAACTTACTCCGGCTACCTGTATCAATAAAACGCAAAAACCTTTTACAAGTCAAGAAAAATCTGAGTGAAAAGAACTCCTGCAGCTTCCCTCCCAGCGTCTAAATACAGAGATAACAACATTGTTCAGAGTGTACCACCAGGAGATGAGTTTTTTTTTTCGAAAAAAAAAAGTTTCTATGGACAAGCATATTTTTATAAGTTTTTACAGTCTTATTATATATTTTGCAGCAGTCACTCAGCTGAGGCATGTGATGTATCGTAGAATCCTAGCGCAGGTCTTTCCTCATAAAAACTAACTTAAATTTAATCACACTACAGTATAGTACAACATTCATTCGACTCGGGCTGGAGGGTAAGTACATATAGTGTGTAGGGAGGGAGATTGGTTGGACGGGTCTATCTTTATGATAGCGTGTGTATATCACGGTTGAACGTGCAGAGTGCGGCGTCGTAATTACGAATCTTGTAGAAAGAGAGAGAGAGAGAGAGAGAGAGGGAAAAAGAGATGAAATATAACTAGTGGGACCCGTAGCGCTAAATAAACGCATAACCTGTACCTACCTGCAAGTTTTACTGCAGTAATACTTGCTTCGCTTTTTTTCACCTATACACCAAAAGAATAAGAGTCATATTTTGAAGGTCAAGACGTTTTCTCTCTGTCTCTCTCTCTCTCTCACTTTTCTCCCATCAATGACATCATATTACTCGAGCAAATCCAAAAACCTTATTTCAGCTCAGCACACAGATCAACCTGTAACCACCGTAGGTACATACCGCCAGATAATTTGCAGGTATAGGAGCTCCGCTGTACAGAGTGCTCTATAGAGGATCTATAGGGGAGGGTGGACGTATTAAGAGAACCGTATCTCTTCTCTACTCCGCGGATTGCTCCAAAGTCACGAAGGTGCTTGTATATCACCCTACTGGCAATTCTATAGGACAGGAGTGTGCAGATGTAGCCCAGTGCAGTGCCAAGAAGTAAGGATAAGGATGCAAACTCTGTACTGGTATGCACTTCTCCCTCCTATCAACAGGTAATTTCCTCTCCACTGCATGCACACACAAGTGTCGTGTCCAGGATGAAGCAGACCGAACCAACGGAGTATGCAAAGATAAAGGAGAGAGAGCTGTTAATACGTGGACTGCGCTTAAGCCAACTCTGAAAAGTTTGCCAAGTCATTTCTTACGTTGGTTGAATGGTTGGTTTTGGGAGTTTGGGAGAGAATGGACGGCTCTCCTTCACTAATAGCACCACGTAAATACATGCGAGTTGTTCTAAGAGAGATACTCCCTGATATTTCTGGATGATGGATGGTCTCGACTACCTTAAAGGGTAAATAGTCAATGCCAAGGAGACGACGACATAGAGACGTGAAAAAAAAAGTAGTAAGTATATAATCATATTTTAAAGTCGTCTTGAAAAACGAGAAAAATCAGAAAAGCCAATGCTCATCATTCCGTAGAGATAAACTTCCAGCTCAATACAAAAATTAAATTACAAACTTGAATTCTTATTTCTTATTTGTCTTTAAGGAAGCACATCCCATGGAGTGGCTCCTCATCTCAAAAAATACTTTATACACAGATTTAAACCCTCTGTTTTTTTGTTTACACTGATTCAGTAGGTGTCGAGAGTGGATAATAATATACATGCCCTCTACCTACCTGCCTCCCTTCCCTAGTTCCTATGTAAATGACTGTGAACGTGGATTCTCGTTTGGAATTGGAAGGAAGGGGAAATATCTGTAAAGAGCTGGCGGATGGTAAAGTAATAAAGATGATCCGTAGAAATGTAAGCTACAGGAGATGGGTCAACTGGAGCTCTTCTCTCGAAAACTGAGAAAAAGGGTAAAAATTAAAGGAAGCAGAAAAGTGAGCCATGGAAAGTGAGGTAGAGATGAAATGAGAGAGAGAGGTGAATGAGGTAAGGAAAAGGATAGGCCAGGGTTTTGACTCAAATACGAATACGACTCAACTATGACTTAACTTTACGTCTACGGACACGCTACCTACATACAATTTTCTACCTGCTCCCAAGATGAGCCTTATGTACTCTGATATTTATATACACTCCTGGGATGATGACGAACGGGAGAAAAAAAATGAGGCAGCCAGATGGTCCTAAAGAAACTAAAATAGAGTTTAATTGATAGGGATTTAGGATGACTAGTCCCTTGAAGGGTTAACCGTGTGTTGCCACCAGCGTTGGAATCTATATACGCTGACAATCTACAAAAGCGGCTAGCGGTCGAAACGGGCAGAGTGGCCTTGGCCGCTACGTTTTTGGACGAAGGAAAAAAAATTCGTTTGCATAATTTTATTGCCTCCCAACCCAATCTATGAGTAGGTACTCACACACACATACATACATACACACACACACACACACACAGAACTCTCTCATCTGTAATACTTGTCCTATCTTTTTTCCTCCTCATCCAGTCCATAAACCCAGCCAAGTATTAAACAGGGAGGGAATCCACTAACGTTACAATCTTCCTCTCCAACCACACAGTCCACGGGCACGTACGTAAACAAAATGCACCGTACATACATACCAAGACCAAAGCTCAGGCTTCCCTCCATCAATCTACTCATTGTTGTTTTCATTCTTTTCTCTCCCTGCATTCCCATCTTATAATGTGTAAGAATGAAATACGACTTGGATTGGATAAAATGGAAAATGTGCCCATAATATCTGATACAAACGGCAGAACGGTGAGCATCTCGTATCGAAAAGATATCTTTCATATACCTAGGTATGCATAGCTCAAGATTTTCCTCCAGCAATAAGCCAAGGAATAAGAATACGGATAGATCTCTCTCTCTCTCTCTCTTCGTATCTTTTGAATTCCATCATCGGAATCAGAATGATGATGATCATGTGCTAGTGTTGTATCTGTACTCCTTCCCTCGCCTCCTTGCACTCCCAAAGACAAATCCTACAACTTTTCATGTCATCCATACTCATCCTATGAAATGAACAGTGGAATGAACAGTATCTGCAACCACAACGGCTCACTCTACAACTAGGTATATAGGTAGGTTTCGTCCATTGCAGGCTCAAGCGAGTGCGGTCTCCCTCCACCACACACTCACAACAATAACAATAATTCTCAACTGAAGACGACTTGATAAAAAAAAAATACATGTATAAAAATGTTTTTTTTATCCTCGTTCAAGTTCAATATCAATGTGAGTTCATCCCAACATTTTCTCAACAATTCTGATGAGGGTCACTACCATCCATGTGATGGTGGTAATCCATCCACCACACAGTTAACTCAGAAGGAGACATCATAATGAGAATAATATTATTTTTAATTGCTGACGTGAATACATTATTATTATAAGAGTACTATTCCACGCAAACGACTCCATATACTTCCCCTTATTATTTCCATCCTCATGGTCTTCACTACACATTTTTGCATAAGGTTTTAGACATTTCTCCACCACCTGATAGGGTATATATGAATATTCTAGAAAGGTATGTACCTTGTTTAGATGGGACTGGGAGCCCTGTCTGTGTCTGTTGGCACTTGTCTTGATGAGGAACTAAAGCTCTAAAACTGAGGTAGTGTGGGGGGTACCCAACGGGGAATGGGCTCTGTGCTCCTTTCGAGTCTACTATGCGGGTGGACATGGCTCAATAAATAATATGAACAACAATGCTAATCTGTAAATACCTATTTCATTAGTTTAATTTGTTCTGCCACCATTCAAATCAAATAATGACGAATCTCCGGTTCTGAAGGACATCTCTATATAACTCCTCACTGACTACGTAATGAGCGTATTTATAGTCCTTCCCGTATGAAATTCCTATTTTTTTTTCCTTTTTACTACTACCATCCATAGTAAATTTCACATAGTGAGGCAAACAATAATAATTATATATTATATGTACCTGAGATCTACCTGACTGTCTATATATTATGTGTCTACTGCTTGTGCTTGTGTGTCTCTACGCGACAGTGAATTTCACGCTTTTTTGATTGCACGAACCAAGATATAAAATTTATATATTTGCTATGGAACAACAGACCCTGGTACATATGCACACACACAGGTAGGGTTCATGGAGAGGGTACCATGCGGTACTCTCTACACAACCTACGAAAGCGAAATATAATTTCCATGCATTACCGTACAAACAGGATTGTGACTGTACTGACTAACGAGTGAGCGCTTTGTGCTACTGGCATAGCATACATAAAATCACACACACAGCTATGTACATTTTGCGTCAGCTCTGAATCTCTGAACCTTTAATGTGTCTACACATGTATAGGTACATGCAAGGCTGGAGGTACTCTGTGTGCTGTGTGTATTTTTAAGGAATTTTAACTCTTTTCTGGGTCCTTGAGGGCCAGAGTATGGGACAGGACATGGGACGGGTGGAGGCTCTTTAAGGGAAGGATAGACCATGTTAAGTCATCCAAAGGAGAATAAAAAGTCAAAGCCACTGCACTGCTGCTCAAGTCCATACCATCCTCAAAGGGCCCTCCTCAAGGGAAAGTGAAAACAAAGACAGAATAACTGACTGTGCCGAGGATGATGATGCACTCATAGAAAACAACAAGTCCTGTTAAAAAATCGAAAGTATCTTCCATTTGATTTCGGTTTCTCTCCGTTAACTGGATTTTTTTTGTGCTCACCTCACTCCCTCACGAAGGGAAGGTAAGTTAGTGGTGGATGGTCGAGGAAGGTATGCATCTTCCATCCCATGTACATACGGGATTCGACAGAGCGAGTGAAGAGATAGTGAGTGAGTCTATGTAGCTAACAAGCATGTCAATATCAGGCTCATCCACGGTTTATATAATATCGGTATGTAGCTCGTACGTATACACACACAAATGAAAGTAGCTATGAAAGTAAGTCCCAACCAGAAACCAGAACTAAGAACGAAGAACCAGTCCTTACACATATACATAGATGCCTATATGAAGTAATATGAGAAATGTCAAAGAACGTGTTGTCTCTGTATGGCTACGACGTAGTTTCGTGAGGAAGGAGGTAAGGCAGAGAAATAAGATAGAGATGGGGAGAGAGATGAAGAGAGGGAGGGGGAGAGAGAGATAGAGATAGAGAGAGAGAGAGAGAGAGAGAGAGAAAGAGTGAAGAAGAGCCGCAAGTGATAAATCTCAGTTGGCTTGGCTCTGCCTTTGGTTGGCTGAATTGTGCTCAAAGTATGTATTCCGCCCCAGGCACCCGTTGAACCGGGTACCCGTGACCGTTAGGGCACAGCGAAGGAAACTTGTTGCCACAGCCTCCCCGTCAAATCACCACTCAACCTGTTCACGAGACTCAACAGGTGAGATGGCTCACAGGAAATCTTCCAACCCTGCAACTTGGAAACTCAACATTCTCTCTCTCTCTCTCTCTCGCTCTCTATCTCCAGCTCACTCCATCCATCCATCCACTCATTCTTGTTCCTGGCCTTGGTCATGCGAGATTTTTTTTTGCTTACTCAACACACTCATTACTATCCTTTTCTTATATTCTTATATAACATACTCCCACGAGAATAACAATCATCTTTCCTTCGTTTTTCCCTTCTCTCATCATCATCATCAACGCCACTTGGATCCTCTCTCTCGCTCTCTCTCTCTCACTTAATTCATTGATATCTCCTTACTCACTATCGCGGTCCTCCGTCCACCCTCCCGTCTCTACTGCCTCTACCCAAGATTCCCCGGCCACTTAAATCACTACTATGAGTCCTCAAAATGATTTTTTTCTTGTTTTGTTTCCAAGACGGAAAAATCTCATATTACAGTTCCAGGTAAGACTGGGAGATGCTAATGTGTGTACAAATATTTCCCTTTCTAAAGAGTGGACCTGGGACGAATGGACAAGGAACTTGCATTTTCTTTTTCTGTCTCATTCGATTACTTTTGATCTGATTGTACTCAAGTCGCTCTCATTTTCCCACGCAACCATTTCAAGTTTCTTCAAGTCCAAAAAAGCATACAAAATATAAAATATATATAATAATAATCTCTCAATTTACTGGGCACTATGCATCTTCTATCTATAGACATGGTGGGGACCTGTCTGTGTGCATTTATGGATTTAGATATACTTTTGTGGGCATTTTAGTTGAGAATGGGTCGATGAAACTCTATACTACCAGCCCACCTCCGCCAAACAAACTTCCCGTCAAGTTCTATTTATGTAGGCAGAATTTTTTTTTCCAACCCATGCCATCCCATGTGATGAGTTGATCCAAAGACAAAAGTGTGGAAGAGATGCTTGAGAAATTATTTAAGGAGAAGAAGACGAAGAAGACTAAGAAGAAGTAGTTGACGAACAATAGTATGAAGAAAAGTATGATAAAAGGAACGGAATTTGAAATTTTCTTGCAGATGTTCAATTTACTTTATATGGAAGTCTTGGCTTTATATCTCTTGGCTTTGTTTGTCTACTGACACTCACTGGATGGCTTGTACAGTATCTCTGAGAAGGAGTGCAAAAGGAAACTCCTTTTCGGTGCTTACAACTAACCAACCTACCTTCCTACATACATACCTACCTAAGTGCTTTTTGTCTTTGATTTTGAAAAGGGTACTGGAAGTAAAGTAAAGTAGTTTCCGTAGTAAAAATCTTTTTGTGAAAATTCAATACAAACAGTAAAAATATTACCCAGGAAGACGGGCCCCGACAACAAAAAATAATAAAAAAAGATATCCCTATCCAAATGGAGGGGCACGGAGAGAGAAAGAGAGGCCCAAGAGTTTTATTTTTATATTGGAGCAATTTATTTTAGCGGACAGTCTTGACAGGGCCACCAAGGACAGGACGGGAATCTAGAAATCAAATCCGCATAACAATAACAATGGATCCTTTGCCACGTCATCCCTTAAAAAAACACTCGTAATAAACTGTGTAATCCTGTAAGCCTTTTATTTTTAAGGTCGAATCCGGAAACTTCCTTTCCTTCCTCTCCACTCAACCCACGGACTCAAGCGCTAGGTTCAAACACAATGAACACCTTTGATACACACACACTCATTACTCATATTTATTTGTCATGTTAATGAGGAGGAAACTATGCGGACAGATTCAGATTCACGGCACTCGAGGCCCGTGGTAGGAATAATACACCAAGTGAGTGTGTGCATAGATATTGGGAACATTAGCATTATTTAACTTCCGCCGCGGCTCAAACCGTTATCATGGAATTATTGTTGTCAAACATATGATGGGTGCAGATAAATGGAGATGTAGGTACACAGATGCTATTTGCCCATGATCCATATGAGATGTGGAGGCGAGATATACATATACGCTCTAATCCTCAGCTTTACTACAGTACTGTACAGTGTACAAAATCCACGTCAAAAAACATAGTGGCAGGGTTTAAAAAGTGACGTAAGGTTACTTAATACGAGTGCTGGAGTGAGTCCGTCTGATAGGCTGAGACTCGCACGGCACTGAAGCAAGGGAAGGGTTTTCTTAAAGTCAGACTCAACTTGAGCGTGCATCGGTATAGTCAGGAAGATCCTCCCAGATCACCGCCTTCCTTACGTCAAAGTTACGTGCGGAGAACTATCAGGAAGACACCCTCACATCATCCCAACTACCCTCCGTCTCTCTCTCTGCAGATAGAAACTGAATTCATTTTACTTTTCTCCACTCACTATCATCTGTGACTAGGTATGTATGCACCTATACGCGGAGTACACCCATCCCTACGATAGATACATGCTACACAAGAGATTCTGAGCTGGTATCCATCCATTGGAGATTTAAATGAAAATTCCTTGGCGATAACCGTTTCCATACTAATGGGGAATGGGTTGTTGCACGTATGTATCAAGCAGAAGCAACCAGCTACAATCTTCACTCATGTACATACAGCCAGTACATACTTGGTATGCAGTCTCGTCTGACGAGTTACCTCTCTGGATGACCATGAGTTTGCACTCATTGTACTAACCTATAAAAATTATGGCATCAACACTGTTATGCTATAAACTCTCCATTTATGCTAATTCCCATATTTACAATCACTCCACAACAGACTCACTGTAGACAGACTGGATCTCCAATTGGAAATCAAAAGGTTGCAGTTTCAATTTGGACCATCCACACAGTCTCTGTAGCCCTACCATATTTATCTAGATTAGTTTTTATATTTGTAGGTAGGGACCTAGTCTAGATGGATGGTTAAGGTATATATACGTATGCATACTATTATGCTAAGCTTGATGTAACTACTCTCATTTATTCGCTCATCTTTACACGTGCACAGGCTGGAGCGTGTATAGAGCCCAGAGGAAAATTCATTAAGGGATATATCTATATACATATGAACAATTATATAAAATACGGCTATTACTAGTATCTACATGTACCTATTTATACTTCCATGAAATGATAATTACTCTAATGATTTTCCCTCTGCTTTATCTGTGAGCTGAACTGGAGCAGAAGGTAAGTGCGAGAGACATGAGGAGACTCTTAAATGTGAAGAATTGAAATTGAAAGAAATTTTTTGAGCTGCCTTCGTAGGTCGTAATTAGGCTATATTTTAAAATAGTACAAAACCTGAGGAGAGACACCTATCTTACAGTTACACGTCATGGATAAGTACAGGGACGACTGCCACATGGAAATTAGTATGAGACTGAATTATTGACGAGGAGTTAACCAAATGGAACGGTATACAGACACGCATACTGCTTTTATAGTATAGTTGGTCGTATTGTTTCCATTCTCAGCTCTGACTCTAAAGGTCAAAATGTAAAGCAGTACGAATATTATAATAATTTTACTATCATCTCAATGTATGTGGTGTACTGTAGTCAAGGTCCCTCTCGTGTGCTCTACTCATCCTGCTCTCTTCCCAGTCCCATTTGGCTATATACTATATATGTACATATACCTATGCTCAGAGTACAAAAAGTACTTTAAAACTCATATAGGTAGGTTATTCCACAGGACAAATGATACAATTTTTCTAGAAGACCAGTTCCGTCATCAAAATGATATTTTGACATGCAGATGAGCTCCTTCAAGTAAACATAAATAGGTAACTACTTCCAACTTACAACATTCCAACTCACTTAACATTACAATCAGTCCAGCAAAGAATTTTATCAGTCCTTTCGTCAACACATGCCTCGGTTACCTACCTACCTAAATACATATGCCCGCAAGAGTACACAACAATAGTGCACTCAGTCCCTATGAATCCAGACAAGTTCTTTTCTCCTTTTTTTTACAGTTACAGTTGGCACACACTACCAACATGATTACAAATACATCCGTTTTTTCACAACTCAACTATCGATGCAGAAGAGTCATTATCGCATTTCCATAGTTTTTATGATTTATTTAGCTGTGCACATTGCACATGAGGTAGAGTGCTGACATTCTCACAATGCATAAAAGCCACACTGCAATGTCACACTTAACTACTATGTAATTTCTAACGTACCTACTACTGATAAATTAAATGACCAAATTACACACACTGCACAGATATGAATTAATCAAGCGATAGTCAGCCCACTCGGAAAACCCAAAAAATTCTCAGAAGCATAGTAATAATAACACAAAAATACTAAGAAATATAGTACGGTATGTAGAAGGGACGGCTCGGGCTAGTTAATTACACTGGAACCCACCAAAACCAAGATTGATGCAAGGCATGCCTACATAATTCTAATGGAAAAGTTGAAGCTGTCGAGTGGCTCTTAAAACTGAAAACGAATCTGATTTTGATCATTTGATGGTCTAACGGTTTGGGCTCATAAATTATATGTGCTTGGCTCAAATGATAAGTTATGGTTATAAAGTGAAAGATGTAGCCCCGTCTCACTGACTACCACTTGTTGCATGAAGGGGAAGAAGAAAAAAAAAAGAACCGCAATTATGCAAAAAAGGGTTAGACAAGTCAGTCTTGCTGTATGTATGACGGCTGTACCTACAAGAAACTACATTACATTTCGTAGAATGCTCAAGTCAGTCATCACTATCAAGATCCAGTGAAAAATTCTCAAGTGTGGGTTAAAAAGCTGAGTAAGGATGTAGCAGTTTGACGTCAGTACTTGAGGTGTAACAACAAGAAATTGGTGGATGAGTACCTACAGAGATGCATACCTATTATGTTGCTCCCTGTCAGTCGTGGAATAAAAGGTAGGAACCCAACTAACGTTTGACTTCTTTTCAACTTTTTATCTGACGAATGCTGGAGAAATGCAAAAGCTACATACAGTAATACATGTCGCTCACGTTTGAATCTTGTACCTATGTTTTAAAACAACTACGTGTATGCCGTAATCCGTAATGTAGTGTACTCAAGTTCTTGCCAGCAAACTGTAGCGTTGGAACTGATTGAAAGGATTTTATTATTTTATTATTTACGAGTCAAAAAACTGGAACTAATTTCGATGTTTTTTTTTACAAATTAGTGAATGATTAACCATACATTATGGAACTGGGACTAAAACTCAAGAAACTGATACTACAATAAGAGAAAACGGAGCAATAACTTTTTTTTAGAAAGGGTCAGAAAAAAAATAATATAAAAACTTTATAAACTTGCATATTATTATTTTTATTGGACGGAATGTATGGTCCAGTACTGACACTGACATGCATTTCATAGTTTATTATAGTCCACCACGATAGTCGACCGGGTTGACCATTGAGTGAGTATTTAAGGCGGTATATTACGGTAATACGGCATACAAGCCTTTGATGCTTGCTTGGTTGTGCAATGCAGTGTTTCCTGTCTTGCCCTGTGTAATCGTAAGACCACTCACTGGATCATGATCATGATAGTAATATAAATTCCCTGTTGTTTTTTCCTTCTTCTTGTGTTGTTGTTCTAAGTAATAGTAATTCCTCCATATATTTATGGGTAAAAAGGAAAATTTTATAGATGGCTCCAAGGAAGAATGCATGTAATGAAAGGATATTTAAGAGCCACGTAAGCTCCGCTGACGGAAAGCCTTGTCTTGTCTTACGTCTTGAGACTTCAAGACTTGTTTTAAACTTGTACTAATCCCAACTTGTCTCTTACGCTATGATTTTGGCCAAAAAAAGCGGTTTGTACAGCAATCGGGGAAAGGATTCGAGTTAAATACACGTTCCTTCGAAGGCGAGTCAAGTATGTATGTTGAATGAATACAGTGAACGGATATTATTATGCAGTTTGTAGTTTGTCTACGTTCTTCGCAGCAACAGGTGATGGTTAGTGTGCGAGAGCTGAAAAACAAACTACCACCTAGGTCCTAGGTACTAGTCACTAGTTCTTAACTACGAAGTCAGTACATGTATGATCAATACTACTTTCAGACAGCCGCAAGTTAATCCCATACCACATACCGTAATAGTAATTATAAAAGAATAGACACGGCCAAAGAAACCGACAGAGAGAAGAAACATGCTAAAAAAAATCAAAAGTTGAACGGATCTTTAACGTTTAACGAAGACTGGAAAATGGAATGTGAGCGAATATAATTACATCGACAGACAGTAGACAGACTGACAGACTAGAAACAAGCTTTAAAAAAGCGGAAATACATAGATTTTAATTAACTACAATTAATGATTGGATTTTTAGTTTATTTACCTTTGTCGACCACTAGCGAGAGCGGCTCATCCGATTCCGGCTCATGTGAAGATGAGACCTCAGCTTCGGCGGATTGATCTTCCTCTTGCTCCGCAAGTTGAATCCGTTTTGAAGTTTCCAATAACCGGAGCTGCTGCTGTTGCAGCCGGTCCTTGATTAAAAATATTTTCGGCATGCCACACTTTTAATTCAAAAACTCCCAAATTTGATCTGAATTTCTGGAATATATAAAATATATATATTCTTTGGTGTTGTTGATCGAACAACAGACAGGTTTCACAAAAACACCGTCAACGTCAACGTCAGTCGTTCACCGTGGTTATTTTATTCAAAAATACCCAAAAAAAACAATCTTTTTCAACTCTTTCAACTCTGAACGTGTCGGGCGACTGTAAACAATCTGAAGTCTTTTTTCTTATACTGTCAACTTTTGACTCTCTGTAACTTGGTTGTTCGTGCACAAGAATATTATTTTTCCCCCCAAAAAAATAAAATATATAGAAAATAAAATAAATACTACAATCTTTCTGGAGTTTACAAACTAATGTATAATCAATACATAATTTCTAGTTTTTTTCTTTCTTTCACACAATGCGCAATGAATCACTTTTATTATTTCAAATCGGATTTCAGGATACTTCATTCATGACGACCAAGTCGGTCATGTTGACGTCGGGTATAGTATCCATGAAGTAGTGAGAGGAAACGTTAGACTGTGGAAGCCTAACTCCATGTGTTTTTAGTCAAGTGTTTTAAGACTCTGTCTGTCTGTACGCAATGAGAGTTGGGATTAAATAATAATGTTGTAGAGGAATAATAATAATAATATAAAAAAAATAGTGCACTTGAAAAATGAACGATGATGAATTTGAGGCACTATCGTGTTCTCAGGTCCACTGCCAAGGGTGAACTGAACAGGTATAGATTCATGGCCAAGGCTAACAGTTATTGCAACCCACGTCGGAAGAAAAATACATAAACCCCCACACAATCCACACTCACCACTTCTCTCTCTCTCTCTCTCTCTCAGTCAGTCTCTACAGATTACAATTACAATCCACGGTCCTCTCTGCTTCACTCTCTCACAAGAACGCTAAAGTAGCCATGAGGGCTCCGACAGGTAGTGTCAAGCAATGACTCCAAAGACTCGAACCAACTTTACTTTCATATAATATGCTCCAAGAGACTCTCTGTCCGTATCTGTACTTGTTGTAGACACACACACTCACAAACGGCTCTTCCCTCATCCTGACTCTCCGTTCATTTCCCATATGTTCAGACTAATACGGGGGTACTCAGGTACAACAAGTACTGCTTCGCTCCAGTCATATATGACGTCTCCACAAAAAGTGGAAACTTTTTTTTTACGAGCATTACAACATTTCAGTTTCATTTTAAAACGTTATCAGATGTATAGTACCCAACCTTTTTGTAGCGGTCCTATGCAAGTTTTACAACGTTTTTGTTTTTAAAATCTGCAATTGCTAGTTTTAACTTCATCATTTTTGAAAGTGCTGACTTTACTGGTTTTTGAAAATGTTAATTTATAGTTTTTAGGTACTTTTGAAAATGTTGATTTCCAGTTTTCATCTTTTTGAAAGTGTTGATTCCTAGTTTTTAGGGGTTTTTGAAAATGCGAGTAATTAGTAGTTTTTGAGTGTTTTTTAAAATGTTGATTTCTATGTAGTTTTGACCTTTTTGAAAGAGTTAATTTGTACAATTTACGTATTTCTGAAAGCAATAGCATTATTTCGATGGTTTTTTAGTTCGGAATAGGAGGCATTGCACTGCCTCGTCATATTTTAGACGAAATTCATGAACAGCCCCTAGGGATAGTGCAGAGTAGCTTCTTTGGGGGCTCCGGAGATGTTTTTCTATTCGTATGCATGTATTCCATCAAAGCTGAGAATCAGAACTCAAAGCCCAGAACCAGAACCAGAACCAGAACCAGCGGATTGCAACAAAACTATAAGAACACTGAATACCGTATCTTTCTCTCTCTCTCTCACTCTCTTTCTCTCTCCATTGCTACGTCAACGTCAACCCTTTTCGACCAGCCATCATGATTTGAGTTAGGTACGTACATATGGGGGTTGAGTGGAGCTTAGACGTGGTGCCAGTGCGAGGCAGCCAGCCATCATTCATGACTGCCTATGCCCCTACCTGTAATGTGAAGCATCTTCAAGTGGAGAGATAAGTCTTCAACCTAACCTATTGCAAAAAATCCTCATCGCATCTCATGTATGATGTGAGGGCGAAAACCGAACTTGTTCCGTTCAAAGACTGCACTCTCTACTGTGATATGCTGTACACGGACTCATGAAACTGCTGCCTGTAATGTGGAGCTCTGGGCTTACAGTAAAAATCCCTTACATTTTCTATCCTTCACTGAGCACTGGATCTTACAGAGTCTGACAGATATTTAGGAGACAGACACGCGAATTTCAGCGTGTATGCTAATGAGGATGACGTCCGTCTTGTGTTGGTCAAGTATGATGAAGCATGGAAAAATAATAGACGGGGGCAATAAATCGAATGCAATGTGAGTGAGGGAAGATACCTAGGTACACTTAATTTATTACTTGATCTGGAAAATGTAGATTTTGGAAGAGACTAGAATACTAGTACGTCTCACTTTCATTCCATTCTTGAGCTGCTGTGAATAATATTATTTACCATTTAGAGGCGATCCCCAAGATATTTAGATAAGATAATGTATTTTAAGATAATCCTTCTAGAATTCTAACGGGATTCCTGTATATACACACACACATTGCATTATTGAGAACGTTTCGTCTCTTTCTGGTTCTGGTTCTGGTTTTGGTTCTGGTTCTGGTTCTGATTTTGTTGGCATAGCAGGGTGCAAGAATCGAAAGGGTTTTTATTTTCTATACCGATGCGATCAACGGTAAATGTTTGTTCCATTGAAAGGAGGACGTGTGGAACAATAATGGACAAAAGTGACATGTCAACAAAAAGTGGTGGAAATAGCTTCGATTGTACTTTTACTTACGCCGGCACTACAAATAATTAAAAATACAAAAGTTGACTGAACTTTTTGAGAGCTCAGTGAACGCTCCGTCGATCTAGTCTACTACGCACCAAACAGTTAAAGTAGTTTTGGGGGAGTTTTATCACGTTGACTTCACTTCAACTTTAACCCTTTTCCTTTCAGTTCATTTTATTTTAAGAAATAGAATGAGTTTTTTTGTCTAAATTCCAAATTCCATTTCCAGGAGACCAGAAAAGTCACCGACCCCACAAAGGGAGTAATAAATAAATTCATAAATTCATAAAATCACTGCACTGGCTCTGTTGAGACGTTCGTAATTCCAAAAGTGTGCCTTCCTGATATCCTGATTCATTTATGGGTAATTAGACTAGTCGCCCTCGAGTTCAGTGACCAGCACGCATGATAATTAACTGTCTTGTCTGTTGTCTTGATCAACAGGTCATTCCGGGTTGTTCACACAGGGCTATCCATGAATTTGTTTAAAAATAGCTCTTTTTTTAACAATTGACAAGTGCCCAGTCTCTCGACGAGAGCATTAAGTAAAAGTGAAAATGAATGTAGGTGGAAGTCGGACGACCAGTTCTAAATATGTACACGTACTGAGGAAAGGAGGCGTTTTTTGAATAGCACATGTCATTTTTTTTACGACAGGATTTAAGTGTAAAACTAATCCTGTTGACCCCTGCGTATGTATCTGTTTGAACACACAAATCAACAACAGTATGACCCTTGCACCATTCAACTTATGGATTAGAATTTTTCATTGGTACATTCCTTAAATATTCCAACTATTTCCCTGTCCCTTTTTAACCTAGTCTACGGGAATTCCCGGGTAAGAAATAAATTAAATAAATGATATATCGACTATGATTTCCGGTCTACTTAGTTCCCTTAATTCCCCGGGAAATTATAAGAGTATACAATTTACGAACTAGTTATATACATAATAACTAAGTACATTTGATTGTATGAACTTGTAAAAAACAAATTAAACATTAATATTCCATCTGCGTTTAGTATACCTTCCGATTTCCGATTATTTCCAGAAACAGAGAGTGTATATGTTGAAACTATCGGAAGTCATGCACTAAATAATTAAGTAGCTAGTCAGAAAAACTCTCAAGTAAAATTGATTAAAATCAGATTTTAATTTGGTCCTTTCATGATTATTTTCGACTGTCAGACCTTCCAGACTGTTACCCCTTTTTGTTCCGTCGGACATTGCGATAGAATACACACACATCCAGAACCAGACAATAGAAATATGTAAAATATACTTTCACACAAGTGCATAGAGGACCTGTGCTGCTTTATTATTACAGCATTTAAAAATCCTCCTGCATTCCTCACTTCTGGATCTGGCTGCTGGATAACGGTTTACGGTTGTATAGCAGTGCCTATATGAAGAGAGGGCTATACACCTACCTAGGTACCTACATAGGGCGATGACTCAATGGACGTTAATAGCAACCATGTACTTGCATACTTACATGTGTGTACGGGAAACCTATAATTTTTGGCTTGAGCACTGATTTTGTTTGTACACTCACCTGTCATGTTTGGCTTGAACTGCATTTTCTCATTCTCCCCGTTCCGTCGACATAGATATAATACAGCTGTGTGCTCTGCGTAACAATCAAAATACCTGTTACTTATCTGGCATGCTACATGATTCACTTATTAAAATGTCTACACATAATCTACCGGAACGGAATCATGTGTAAATAGTGAAGAGTGTATGTGGAGAGAGAGAGAGAGAGAAAGAGAGAGAGAGAGAGAGAGAGTACATCCTGCAAATATCGAGCTTAAATGCTGTAACTCTGTCACTGAAAGTAATGGCCTGACATAGACTAGTGATATTAAGTAAGTCCATTGTCATATTTTTTTTGTTGCAGTACTAACCAAGCAGGGAAGAGGCTATGGATGCTGGGCTGGGAGAGACACATCTGTGGAGGTAATGAGATGGTAGGCATTAGGTACCTACTTTTACCTCGAAGCCTGTGGGGAATACTAATGCGATGACCGATTTTGTCTCTACTTGATTTCGAGTGAGATGACTTAAAAGGGAAATGAAGCACCCAGATTATGTGGTTCGTGCTTGTTAGCTTGTGAATCACCTGTAAAAAGTCTGTAGAATCCTCTGTCAATGTACACATACATAATGCTCATGTGTATACCTATACACGTATGGGGCTGATGCGTGGTGTGGTGAGGCTGGTGGTGTCTGACTTTGACTATGACTCTGACACTGACACTGGTGGTGGTGGTGGTGGTGGTGGTGGCGATGCTGGGATGATGTAAGTATACGTCTACAGACACAGGGATGGAAGTGCATACATTATTACTTTGTGAATTTTGACTTGACTGCGGGGATGGGAAGGGAAGAAGATGCGCTGAGTGTGTGTGTGTGTGTGTGTGTATACGCTAGGTGAGAAAAGCCACATGTTTATCTAATGGTGATGGTTGATTCTTGAACAAAACCAGGTATAAATGTAAAGCCATCTTCCCTCTCATAACCACAAGGCGTAGCCGGCCAACGACCCTTCCACTCGTCTTCATCCCAACTGACTTCCTGGTTGGGTCCTAAAGTGGAACCAATGCGGAAGCAAGTACCGTTGTTCCATCTCAGCAACGTCACACAACCAACACAAGAGTTATAATCATACATATAAAATGGCTATATAGCCGACACTAGGATGCTCAGGTCTATTGTCATGCCAACCAACCATCAAACTAGCCAACCAACGAAACACACACACACACTCACACTCACTCTGCTTTTATTAATCCTCTCTCTCTCTCTCTCTTCTGCCTCCGTACTTCGACCCTGCCACTACTACTACGTAACATCAACATCCCAGAGAACGTCTGTGAACGTCGGAGGTTCGTTGCAACCCTTTCTCTCTATCCTTCCGTCCGTCCGTATCGTGTGTGCTCATCATTGCGAATAAATTCTCATCTGGTTTCTTTATACTTCCTTCTCTAAATTCCCATTTTATTTCCGAATCACCATGTGAATCTAAAGACGGAAAAGTCTTCCTTCTCTCTCTCTGCCGTAATAATTCCATTCCGAATCCCATGTGAATCTATAGACCGACCCTCCAAGTCCGCACATCCTCGTTCTGTCTCTCTCTCTCTCTCTCTCACTCTCTGCCTCACTCAAGTCATTGTCATAACCCCCAGGATGAGATTATATGCGAACTAACTGAGGCTGAGTCTGAGTCAGTAGACGTCCTATACGTAACTGTCATCCTCCAACAATACGAGTGGAAATGTATGACGAAATCCCGTCACAATTGATTTCAAATCAATGAGATTTTTCCTCGGTATTTGCATTCTATAATCAGACTCTGTCTCCCTTGTTCTTCTTCCACCCCCAACAACTATCTATGTACGTATATACCTATGTAATATGTGTAGGATTGTACTTGCTCATCCACTAGTTCCAGAACAATACAAAATGGGATAATGTACAAAACGAAATCGTTACATCGCAACGACGTCTAATTTTGAGCAACAAAAGTTTCATTTCCGCCCGCTGTCGTCCTTGATTTCAATAGTTTTTTTTTAGATTTTGTTTTTTTATTATACAGTTCTATTTCTAATAACAAATGGATCATCCTGAATGCCTATGAATGCTTGCATGGGTTTTATCGGGTGGAACATCCTAGCCTAGCTCCCCCCTCCCCACCTTTTTTTGTTTAGCCCTCTTGACTTGACGCAGTAGTGGCTTTTGTAGTGGAAATCAACTTGAACAACTTCTGCTTTCAATCAGATAGGTCGATGATAGACGGAGCGATAGAGTCGATTTATGTTTTGACTCAATCCAAATGTCAAATTTTAACACTGGACTTGGTGGGATAGGTAATCCATGCTAATTCTATATTTTGTACAGACCTATTGCTCTTTTAGGAGAATCAATAAAGGTTTACCTTGATCCGTAGTGATATACTCGTCTAGGCATTATACGCATTAGTGGGCTGTCAATTGCTCATACCTGAATTGGGGATGAACTGATTCAATGTTTTTTTTTGATGCAGTTACTTTTGGAGGATTATCAAAAGTGTGCTGCTAAGTGGGTGCTTAGACTTATTTTGCTGAGTGTGAGTATTGAACCAATGGCCAAGGTTGACAAGGTTTTAAATATTTAATACAAATGCAAGGTATTTAACATTGCTTTAATACTTAATACTGTCTCTTGATCTACATGGAGTATCTTTAGTTATTGTATCAGTTGATGAATCTATGTAATTATTGTAAGCCGTAAATGATGGACACCCGTCCAGCCATGTCCGTAAGATTTATTTATGCTATTAGCTATCAAATTCAAATGCTTTTTCAAAATCGTAAGACTGAGAATCAAATTTTTCAAAGAATTGGCTTTAATGTGTCCTAATCCGCTTTAGTTTTTGATACTTCAATACTAATAGGTTGGAAAAAATGTAACATATCAAAAGTATAAATACTTCAAACTCGTTCGTAGGCTTTAAAATACATTAGTGACCTTTCAGAAACTAATGTTCTACGGTGCAGTGTGGGGTCCAGATTACTCTTGAGGAGCTTATTAGGACGTAATCAATGGGTTTCTAAAGCGACATTTTGATGGTCTATGTACCGCCTTGTTAAATGGATCAAATGCCAATTTTGATGAGCATAAAAAATAATTAGTAAATCCAATAAATCACAATAGCCTCAATTATCCTGTCTGGCCTTCTGCTTAATGGACACTTTAACTGTAATGTATGCAAGGCAGACAGTGTTCGAATCGAGTTATGCATTGTTGTGATAATTGTTATGTAGTAATGTGGCAAATTATGTTGACGCAACAACAATAACAACAACAAGAAGGAGCACATCACAACAAGATAATTATGAAGCTTGTTTCTTAGAAGTTAGACCCCTTGATCGACTGCTACTGCTGTTTTGCACGTCATAAATGCAGTCTATGGTTTCAGTTTAAAGAACATTAACAAGTTTTCATGAGTAGCCCACACCGCTATATAATATGATACAACTGTATAGGTACTGGCTTACTGATTTGACTTTCCATTTCCATCCTCGTAGGGTTCATAGGCATTAAGCTGATAAAGGGCTGACAGTTTGAGGGATGCCTAAACAAAAGCTTAGTACAAATGCCTACAATATCGTTCGTAATTTAAAAATACATCTTTTCCCTAAGGCCTTTTAAGGCGTTGACCTTTTCCCGAAAGAAGGTAGAATCCTACTTTTTTCTTAATGCTTTAATGCAGCATTGCATTGTGATACAAGGGAAAAAAATAGAATTATTGGATTAGTAACAAGTAAGTTGACAATTGGGCAATCTTCATAAAGACGGGGAAAGGATTACAATTGTCACATTCCTTGTGAAACGCCTAACGTCAATTGCCCATGCATGCTGGGCTGAAATTAAAAATTAAACTGCAGCAATGTTCCTTGTAATAAATAAAATTTAAAAAAAACTTTTCTTACAAATAATTTAGCTTCAACATGGAAGTACCTACTAAACAAGCCTAAGACTAAGAATATGAATAAAAAAACTGTTAAACCACTCGTATTCCCTCCAAATTCTTAGAATATCTTATTGCATGACCTACACGTGTAGATTCCGTAGATATTAATAAGCCATTGGGTAGATCCTCTGCCATGTTTTATTGCTCCAAGTTTGATTTTTCTGGGATTACAAACTTGTGTACGCCAGTAATTAAAAAACAAACTAAGGAAATAAAAGTACACGGAGAATCTGATAATAAGCCTGATAATTTTGCCCAGATGTTATTGTCTGTAATTAAATTTGAATTCCACAATTCATTGGTGCCTTAGGTCATTGAGTTCAAGCTCTGGCTCTTACAATTAGTGCTTTTCCCAATTCATCTAGCTATGTACATACATATACTTAGTACCTATACATATATAATTGTAATGTTTTATTTCAATGCGTGATTGAAGATATCTGTACATAACAAGGCTCCACGCGTCTTTATTTCTATGATTATGATTCCCTTTCCGTTTATTCGAATAGCCATTTATTTAAGTATCTAAATCATACGTAGGTACCTACCTACCTAGTTACTTTCCGTGTTCAATGAAACTACACACAGACACATATGAGGCTCAATTTAATTTAATGATTTAATCTAATTCTCCAATCGCAACCTACGTGAATATGAGCTTTTCTTTCTTATACATTTACAGTCGAAACAGTTATATACTCCTAAAACTTGTACCTATCACATTTCACAGTACAAAAGAGCCACTATCACAGTCCTGGACAATGTTCGCTCCAGGGCATAACAGTTCTACGTAGGTAAGTAAATAAATGCAGAGACTGTATCACTATCACTATCAGTCCTCTGCACGTTAGAGCTGAACCCTAAGCCAGTCTATGTAGGTACTTCTCTGAGTACAAAAAGTATGTAAATACCAATCAATTTTTAGAAAAAAACGACAAGAATTCGATGGTTGTTTAAATCATTAATCTCCATATTAATTAAGGACTGTCTATAATCAAAATAAACAGGATATCAATAGTCAATAATTTATATCATTAAGCAGCTAATTCAAATTCAGAAAATAAAAATCATAATCATAATCATCCCATTTATTATACGTCGCTCCAGGGGCTCTCCAATAAATGTTTTCAAGATGAACAAAGAGCCCCTTTTTAAGAAAGCCATATGACTTCCCTAGAGATTCAGTGGACACGACACGACAGACAGGTAGGTCTGTGTTTGTGTTTGCGTGGATTTAAAAGCCATCTGGGAATCATCAAGTTGGTTGAAGAAGCCATCTCTCGACGGTGCCTTTCACTGTTAATCGGAAACAAAGATGCTTTTAGGAAAAAGTTGTGATAGTTGAGGCTGTCTGGGATAGAAACCACTGGTGCTCCCAGTTTCAAGATCCTGAGTACAGAACTGAAGACAAAAGCTCGGGTTGACGACTGTGCAGGATTGCCAACATGTAATTTTTTCCCTACCTACCAAAGCCTACCTACCCCGTCCACATAACCTACAAGTTTATCTCGAGTATTTTATTGATCTGCTTGTGCTGACGTCTGAAAGAAACTAGAACTAGATCGAACGCTTTTTAAACTACACTGAATTACTCTATGTTATATGAGAGAACCTTTCTCCTGACACGTTTCCACACAAAAAGACCCTCAGACTTGCACAGAGAATTCTACAGAATACAGACGACAGGACAGACAGTGTCTCTGTCTCTTCCCTAACTTTTACT
>JAQFZC010000477.1:0-49286 GCA_034695205.1 Dicyrtoma fusca
ATAATATTCGCCATGTAGGTATATATACATATATATAGATATATATTATCACATTACCTACATGGCGAATATTATCAGACTAAGTTAAAACCGTCCTCCAAGGAGGATCGCCTAACGGACTCAGTATGCGTTACAGAATTTTGTTTGTTATAAGTAGGACTAAAGTATTACAGTAGTAATTCTATAAGTACTCTACTGGAAGGTAAATCGGTTTTCTAATAGGCTTAAAATTTTTTAAATTTTGAACCAGTTAATTCCCATTCTAATTCTGCCCTGTCAAGAAGCTCATGTGGGAATTAAAACCGATAGGACAGAGATAGAAAAGAAATAAACTTGTTTCTTTAAAACAATTTAACCCCAGTTAGAAAACCAATTCAACTGAAATAAAACGGTAACTAGAAATAAACTTTAACAGACGTGAAAACCAAGGAATTGGGACAAAAACAAAGCAAACAATTTCATAATAATAACCTTGAAAAACTGTTACCACAATAATCGCCATGTAGGTATATACGATGTAATAATTGCAGGTTTAAATTCTGATTTTCACGAAGGTTTTACTCACTAAAGATAATCGTTTCGAAATTTTTTGAACACAGTTGATGTCCACGCTCCTCTGATTAGGGAGTTACCAACCTTTTTCAAAAAATTTGGCTTGCTTTTTACTCAAAAATGAAAATGCCCCGGATTCAAAACTGGAAGGAGTAACAATAACAAACTGCAAACTGAAAATGACTAACTTTGGCGTGCGTCAGTCTAGTCTAGCACTTAGATATCGGTACCCATTTTTGAGTTTTATAAGTTATTGCTACACTCTTATTTTTTACAGTACGACAATTTCCGAGATCATCCGTGAAACCGCAGTAGTTTGTTCACATAATAGTAAGTTTTCATGAAATTTCATCAATAAATAGCATCCTACTTTTAAAATGAAAAAATGGTGTTTCCCCATTTACGCAATGCTAAATATTTTGAAAGAAATATTTTTTGGCGGGAAACCGCCTAACCAAATTTCAAAAAATTTCGCACATGAAGTGCTTTAATGATAAGCAGTAATATAAAAAATATTTGAAATGTTTTGAACATATTTTATTTTTTGAACGAAAAATGCTTCATTGCCATTAAAATAGGCAAAATCTGCAATGTGGGTACGTTGTTCTCAACGTGAATTTGGGTTTGGAGATGGAAGTTGCTTCTGAGATGTTCAAGAACGTGGACGGCATCTCTGTCGGCAAACTCAAATTTCCCATACCGCAGTCACATTGCCGTCTCAGCTCGCATTCCCTCCTCCGCAGTGCTACGTCCGTCCGCACTGTCATCGTAGCACAGACCAGAAAGGAGAATCCTTATAGCACTACTCCATTCACGGGATATGCCTATAGCCTACAGATAAAGGGACAGATAGATGGATGCGGAGCTGCATAGGCGATGCTCATGATGAGGCTTTTATTAAAAGGAAACCATGCTACTTGATGCCGATGCTACGGGACTACTACGGACGGAGTGCAAAGTCTTGAGACGAGCATTAATAAATAGCATACGATTGGAGCTGCTATAGGACAGCAGATGTACACGTCTTCTCGTCCCATCTCGTCTTGAAGAGTTCCTCTTGAAAATCAAGCAAGTAAGTAAATATAATCTTTTAATAGGAGGGAGAGATTGTGTGTGGTGGTGGGGAAGGTGGTGTGGGCTTTAGCCAGGTAGATTGTAGTGGAGCCGAAGATGATGATGTGAGAGAGAGTGGCGAGTTGGTGGAGGTAGCAAGTCGGCTCGAGAGAGCAATAATTCTGTAGTAGCCATACCAACACCGTGCTTTTGAATTTGTAAGAGCAGACCAGGCGGAGGAGAGGAGCAGAGCAGACAGACACACAAAAAGGAATTTACAGATTACAGAGCCCAGTGTAGCCAGACAGAGACACAGCAGGTCGAACCGTACATACGTCCGTGAGAGTCTCACTGAGAGAGAAGATACTGCAGATTGGAGATTGAGCGGACACAGGTAGGTATGTAGACTCTAGATGTTCCGTAGTCTGCTAGAGATACAAAACACACTGCAACAGCTAAATGCTGAAAGTAAAGTAAAAAAGTATCTTGAGAAACTATACCAACTAGTTACAATCTTGTCTGTCCTCTTCTTCACGTTCACATTCTGAAGGAATGAGAGACAGCAGAAGATTCAGAAGGGAACAAGTGCATTCACAGAAATATTACTCACTCACGAACGTGGTGACGAACTCCTGCTAACTAAACTACTGCAGAATTACAGTGAGTGAGTCCAAGAGCCCTGTACGTTCATTGTGGTGGTCTACAGACTATCTTTCCGTACGGTAGACAGATTGAGAGTCATACACATATTTGTAAGTTCAGTAATTGTTCGAATCCCTTCATCGGCAAATACCTGAACAAGAAGAGAGAGAGTGAGGACAAAACGTAACGTACTTGTACGTTTAAGTTTAGTGCTAGAACTGTGTAACTGTAGATCCTGGAGAAGTGCTAGACAGTAAGTAGCTTCTACTTTCTAACATTTGAATTTGAACAACGTGAGCAGCTTCTCGAGTTCGACTCCAGTCACCTAAGCTGGACATAGGCAGAAAGCTAGGGAGGCCGGATCACTGATCCGCTCAGCTCATTCGTCATTATATCGTCATCATCATTTCTTATATTTTTTTAAACTATCGGTATATAGCCATAGCGGTGTGTGTCTCCTCATTTAACTTTTGAGACCATTACCTAATTATCATAAATCCAACTAACCTCAATAACTTCATTCAGTAGACAATGGCAACACAAGATAATCCTTGGAGTGGAGGTGCGGGTGACCCAAAACCATCTGGAGGCCCAGTTGCACCTTCTCTACAATTTTCACGTCTCAATGTCAATGCCGCCGAATTCGTGCCTTCGTTCTTGACTAAAACATCTGCTGACGACTCAGTTTCAAGTCAAGATGCTTCAGACGTTTCGCCTACCTCCGGTAATTCATCTAAATTATTACCGTCTCTTCCCTAAACTTCCCTTATCATCTAGTGTCTTAGTACCTTTTACTTTTTCCATCGAGGTCTCTTCCTGCAAGAATTATACAACACTCGACAAGTTGTGGGGCATTTGATAATCTTCCCCTACCCGGCACTTATTACGATATAGTCTTAAAGCCAGTAATGTCGGTACTACGATCTGCGTAATTAGCTCTGTCAAGCATATGACCAAGTAGTTGAGTTGTAGTTGGGTGCATAATATATCACCTAAGCACCCTAGAATTTGGATTTCGGCCCTGATAGGTTGGTGGATTGGAGAGGTTCATGATTAGGGATCAGCCGCAAGTTTGAAGTTTGTCAGGATTGCACTGCCGAGGTGATATAATCGTGGTTTCCAAGGGATTTCTCAGGTGCTAAACAGATATTTAAGACGATTTTTAAGTATGCATGCACTGGAATTAAGCCGGACATTGGCGTATCCACGTTGTGCTTGATTTTATTTTTATTAATCGTCCCTAGCGACAATCAAGTTACATTGTTCTCGTCGTATACTCTGATAACTCTGATTATTTGTTCCCAAAAGGGTAAATATGGGCTACATACCCGTGTGCATGAATTTGTTTTAAATACATATTCTTTCCTCTTGTATTACCTGATCAAGCGTCAGACTGAGTTAGAGTCAGATTGTCATGCGAAGAGGGTTTTCAGCTCGAAAAGCTGTATGGAATTCAAATAGTTTAATGGACGGACTGAAAAACTGTAACCTGAGTGTTAGGGTTTAGGGTCAAGGTTGCGCATCCATCCGTAATATCGGATACTATCTTGAAATAATTCGTGTGTAGTTTAATTTCTGTGAGTGAACCTTGCACGTAAATTGTGTGAAATACATAGTAGTTTTTGCTAGCAGTTCCAAAAATAAGAGTACCGGCTATACATATAATTATATATATTTTATTTATTATTTAAATATCTTAATGCAATAAGCCGTTCTATATGGTAAAAAGTTCTCGACTTTTTCCAGGATCACAAATGGATGTAGAAGAAAACCCAGAAAATGCCCCTGTCCGGCTATCACAACAACCAGAAGTAGCACCAGACAGTTGGGAAGATGCTGCAGATGGAGATGCTTCAACTCCAGATGGGGATCTTATTGACGAAGACGGAGATGAAATAGTCGTGAGAACCAAGAAAAAAGCGGTCACTAAAGAGGAAACTAAGAGCAAGAAGGAACATGTCAATGTCGTATTCATCGGTCATGTTGGTAAGATATTATAGCATTTATTATGTTCTGTTATATTTACACATATTTTAAGTTTGATGAAGTGTAAGAATTGCTCAATCGTTATGTTTGTCGTAAATATGAATACTGTAATGATTAAAAACGGTCTTGTAAATATAATAGGACGTATATATATATGTGTCTTTAGTGGGGTTATTTAAATTGATGATTATGCAGTAACTTCATCAGTTCTTGCTGTGGCTGACAATGACTAATTATATATTTACAGATGCGGGTAAATCAACGATAGGCGGACAAATTATGTACTTGACCGGAATGGTAGATAAACGAACATTAGAAAAGTATGAGAGAGAAGCTAAAGAAAAGAATCGAGAAACATGGTATTTGTCTTGGGCCTTGGACACAAACCTCGAGGAACGGGAGAAAGGAAAGACAGTAGAAGTTGGTCGTGCTTTTTTCGAAACAGACATAAAACATTTCTCAATTCTTGATGCTCCAGGACACAAGAGTTTCGTGCCTAATATGATCAGTGGAGCTGCCCAAGCGGACTTAGCAGTTTTGGTAGAAGTTTATTCTATTTAATTTACTCTTAGTTAATGATTATGATTGATTAATAGATGTCTTATTATAATTATTTTTCTCCGCACTTGCGGAACGTAGCGTGTGGATGATTCGTAATTTTTGGAAATTGTTATTTCACAGGTGATTTCTGCGCGTAAGGGCGAGTTTGAGACTGGTTTTGAGAAGGGAGGACAAACTCGAGAACACGCAATGTTGGTGAAGACGGCTGGTATCAAGTATCTAGTGGTGCTGATCAATAAAATGGATGATCCGACTGTTGAATGGTCTGAAGAACGTTACAACGAGTGTAAGGACAAGCTTCTGCCTTACCTGAAGAAACTGGGTTTCAATCCGGCCAAGGATGTGACTTTCATGCCATGTTCGGGTCTCGTTGGAACAGGCCTTAAAGATCCCGTCGACCCGAAACTGTGTCCTTGGTACACGTAAGTACACTAATTTCATTTAATTTTGTTATGCTTACAAAGCAGTTACGATTAATTTTCTTCTAAAGAAATGAATTTGACAACACAAACCAACGAAAAACAACAAGGGTGAGCTAAATAACAAGTTGTATTATTTTGCAGAGGATTACCTTTCATCCCTTTTATTGAAGCTCTACCTAGCTGGTCACGAAATGCTGAAGGTCCATTTTTATTACCGGTCGTGGATAAATATAAGGACATGGGTACGGTTGTGATGGGTAAAGTGGAATCAGGTGAAGCCAGGAAAGGACAGTCACTTATGTTGATGCCTAATAAGACACCTGTTGTCGTTGACCAGCTATGGTCAGACGATGAAGAAGTCACATTAATAGGACCCTGTGAAAATGTTAAAATCAAACTGAAAGGAATTGAAGAGGAAGATGTGTCACCTGGATTTATTTTGTGTGACCCTGGGAATCCTTGCAAAATGGGAAAAATCTTCGATGCTCAAGTGAGTCATAGTCGTTTGATATTATTTACAATTGCAGTTGAAACGGCTGTATAATTACAGCCATCGCACCGATGGGATTGCTATCAGAGCCTTATGATTATGACAAAATAATTGTTTCATTTTTCATTTCGTTGACAAGAGTAGTGTAGCTGTTATTAGCTAATTTCAACTTGCTTGTATAATTAAAATATGTTTTTACTTGCAGGTTGCGATAATTGAACATAAAAGTATAATTTGTCCGGGTTACTCTGCCGTTATGCATATTAATTGTGGGTCCGAAGAAGTCGTTGTTAAAGTAAGCATTTCTTTTAAATTGCCAGGGCATGTATGTACAAGCTGAGGTTATAGGTACACTGCCTAGTAGCTTGCCATCTATCTAGTGTAAGTTCTGTGGAGGTCATGCAGATATTGATGTGCATTAGACCTTGACTTCACTCGGAATTGTAACTACAGTATAGGTATAATTTCATGGTAACAACGTTTTTCGTAATTTATGGCCAAATATGACAGTGTAATACGCCATTTTAACGGAAATGACGAGCTTAGTACTGATCTGGAGTTGTTTTTTTAATTCAGTTTTTAAGTTTCGAAAAACGTTGAAAAAACATGAAAAAATATGAAAAAACAACTTTGTATGCACAAATGTTGGACTAAAACTCAATATGTATATTTTGAAGAGTCTGTATGGTTCCTCTTCTGCCTGCGATTATCTTTCAAGTGGTATATTTCACGTTTCGTTTGGTCGTGAGCTACCGGTTGTAATTTTATTTTGAAAATTTTCGGTTTTTGAAAAAATTTAAATTCAGAAACAAGTGGGACTTCGAAGCCCCACTTGTTAAAGTAAATAGGTAATAGTTTTGTTATCTGCAGTTAGTATGTAAAATCCGCATTAATCATCATTTCTAACAGGTTTATAACCAGTGATATATTAACAAAATATTATTAAAGTTAACGTTTAAAGTTACAAGGGAAATCAGTCTCATTCCGAATGTGGAAGCTGGAATCACAGCTCAGATGAAGGGTTTAAGTAAAAGTTTACCTGATATTTGCTTGTTTGTCTGGCGAGTTAAATGTTTGGATGAGGCTTAAAATTTATTTTTTTATTTTTTATTTACAGGCCTTACTTTGCTTAGTAGATAAAAAATCTGGAGAAAAATCTAAAACGCGACCAAGATACGTAAAACAGGACCAAGTGGCCATTATGAGATTAGAATGTGCAGGTGTAGTCTGCATGGAGCCATTTAAGGAATTCCCTCAGATGGGTAGATTCACGCTCAGAGATGAAGGTATATATCGCTTCACATTACTCCAGTTACTTCTTACGGTTTGAAAATGCGTCTTAGACAACCTATATGCCCTAGTTAATCAATTAAACACTTGTTTTTTATTCTATAGGCAAAACCGTTGCTTTTGGGAAAGTTCTAAAAGTGATTGAGTAGGAAGGAGATATTAAAAGAAGAAGACATGCATACATTCTAAATGGAATTTCCTGGATCGTCGATCAAGCGAAAGTGCATCTACATACTCCATAAAGAGAAAGAAAACCTGAATTTTTTGATAGTTTTGAAAATCCATGTGGAAACTTTGTAATTGGAACCATAATGCCAGTGATCAGTTAAGTTGCTTATTCTGGCATATAATTATAAGATTAAAAGAACTTACGTGAATTTCAATCTTAATTCTACGAATGAAGACTCGTCCGAAATAATTACTTAATATAATCTAGCTTTAAAACTCAGCAATCAATTTTCCGTACTTATAAAAAAGTCTACTTGAATTGCATTTTCTAGGATTGCATTGATTCTTTACTATTTTGTTACCTTTTCTGCCTTAAGAGTGGACATTCGTGCTGATTTGAACTAAGCGCATGTTATGCCCACCTATTTATTTATATGTACATCCAGTAAAATGCAAAATACTTATATTTCGATAGTTTCTATTTGTTGATCAGAATTTTGTATAAATGTCATCGCCAGTCAGTTAAGCAAAAGTGCAGTAGTAGAAGCGTAACAGTTCACTCCACATTGATTTTTACTGGGGTAGGTAACTATTTGCGAGTGATCTATACATAAATTTTGTTAAATTCACATAGTTCCAACGTTAAGCTTAAAAATACCACCCTTCCATTGTGACAACAGACACATACCTATGCACGTACATAGTTAGGCAGTGTTTAAGTGTAACGTCTCAGATATCTCACTATTACTTTCTGATTTGAAAAAATAAGTTTTATTTGAACTTCTACACTGTTTGGGCGATTAAGTGAAGTTGTGCAAGATACGCAATGTTGATACTTGTTAACTGATTGCAACCAAATGTTGAATTGGCATCTATTTAGAATCTAGTTTGTCAGGCAAACAAAATAGAGTTTTTTCCGAGCTTTATTTTCTACCCTGATATCTGCAGAAACATAATACAACGGATGTCAGTTTGCTTAATACACAATTATTATTCAAAATACTAATTTAAGCTGATGAGAATTAAATGTGCAGTAAAAGGATTTTTAAGGACTCATACTTTTGTTCCTTTAGCGATTGTTATTTACAGAAAGAACTGCTGTACTGGTTTCAAAATTAGGTCGTGCAGCTAAAGGAGATAGCTACAATTAAATTAGATCACTTATTGTCCTATAGCTGCTGAAAATGCGTATAGAAGGAGATGATCAGAATCATTTAAATAAAGCCCGAGTTTATATCGAAAAATAAATTCTAAGATGTCGCTATTAGCTAAGGATATACTGTTTGACATCGGTGATAAGAACTTTATAATAATTAGATGCAATACGACTTCTGCAATTCGCAAAACATAAAAAAGACGATGAACATTTATAAAAATTATTAAAATGAGTTTTGTTGTTAGTCACAGGATGTCCGTTTTAAATTAGCCAATAAGTAGCTATTTGCTTAGTTGTTTTATACATACTTTTGGTGGTACTAGATAAAATGCTAAAGTAACTAGGGTACAGTTTTAACATATAATAATATGGATAAGGAATAATATAGTTATCTAATGTTATTATATTTTAAAATTTATGAGCTACCTGTAAGGAGTAAAGCAGTTTAATACAATGTTTACAGTTGCAGTAATGTTTTCATCACTAATTAAGTAATTATGTACATTGCTACTACATGGTATTACTCACATGGTTGAAAGTTTAAGCACATGTTCAGTTTATGAGTTGATGAAGGATTATACCAAATTATCTAACGATTAGCTTTGGCTAATTATCCCTTGAGTTCACGGTCATCGCCAGATGCCAGTTGACAGTTGATGATGGTACGTGATTTGATATTTCCTTGGACAACTAAGTAATTAAGCAACTAAAAGTGAATGTACATAAATTTTAATAATCAAAATAGGAATCATTCAAAAATAATAATTATGCTTACGTACTTGATAGATTATCATAAATATCATTGATGTTATAATTATTCTCAGTATAAAGATTTTAAGTTAAATGGTAATTCAAAGTACTATTTATAATTACGTATAGTTAAGTAATAGTAGGTATTGCGCCTGCCTTCGTGCGCACAACAATATGGAGCTTCCAAAAAATTAAAACAAAATGAGCGATTTGTTATGATTATTACTTACACGTATTATTATACAGTATACATAAATATTAAAAAATTTGTGTTTGCTATCATCAGTTAAATATCGTTTTAGTGCAGATTATGGCTACTGTATCGTCAGAGATGGTAAAATAGGAATTTTCGATTTGTGAATAGCATTCAAGCCAACGTAACGTTTGAATGCTTTCAAGTGTTGTGTAGTGAGAGCGTTCGTAAAGTAAGTATACAGTACATTACATACTACATTTAATTACAGATATATATTAAAATATAAATTATAGTTAATGGTTCGAATAATAAACAATTAGTGTCGGCATCATATAAGATCATTTCCAAGGAACAGAAATAACAAAAACTATTCAACAAACGTTCATTTTTAAATATGCTGTCGTATGAGTTTTAAAGACGACATTTTCTAGCTTTAATTGCCCGTATCATCATCAATAGCCATTAAAACACTGGTTCTGATTTACTGATTCGTATTCATCCAATAAACTACTGCAGTTGTTATAACTATTATTGTACGATTGTTTTTACTGACAATACTAATACAGCCGTACAAATTGTTAAAAAATGGTAGTACTTATCTGCCTATGCCTGCTTCCATGCAAACTAAAGAAATTAAGCCAACAGCATGAATCATTGACTCCTAGCGTTTGCACAAGACTACGTAAGACAGAGTGTAATAGTTACATTAGTCGCAGTCAACCAAAAAGTTCCAAAATTTAACGGAGTCAAACACTCACATAAGATTATGTTTGCCCTTGTGGACACTATTATTAAAATGTTTTTAACACATAGTGTTACGCAGTGGGGGTGGTAATAACTAACGAAACTGAACTGTAATGCCCATTGTTTCAGGCATACATGTAATTCGTAATGGGTTTACTGTCGGTTTTATTTTCAGAAGTTAATCTTTGTATGGTTTGTTAATTCTTGATTGGTAGAGATTAAATCTTCGATAAAAACTTTTGTTTCCGTTAAAATTGATAAAAATTACACATCATGTTGCTTTGTACGCTGTTGTAATAGCAGTACAGATTATAGTAATGGGAATTATACAAGAAAATTGTTAACACCTTGGAACGCAGATAGGTTGTAAGCTCATGCTGTTTGATTTGTTAATCTAGTTTTTAATCATGCAAGTTGGATGCTTATTCAGTCTCTATTTGACAATAGCTTCAATTTCTACCCCTCTGTCTAAATCAACTGAACTGAAGACTAAGATGAAAATGATTAAAATTATGTACTTTAGAGTATGGATATGAAAACACTTACATGTTAGATGCAAAAGGAGTTAATTATAGATGTAAGGTAAAGATGAAGTTTGTACGTAATATTAAGATTCATTGGGGTGTTTTATTAACATATATGCATAAGTATGTACCGACATGGGTGCATATCTACACAGGTGTTCAAGAATGCCTTCATGCGACATGTCCAATGGACGCTTGATCTCCGTCAGAAACAAAAATACCTTCAAGTCACCTTAGTTATCTTGACCAACCAGGATCCTCTTCTAATTTTTTTCTCCTTCCTAATATTTCCCCTACGTTTCGGGCATTTCCTCCAACTCGGATACGGAACACTGTAAAACAATGGACGATGCTTAGTGATTTGATTTGGGTTAGCGTGGACCCCACGTGCTGTGTCATCGAAGTATCTATGAGCTCTGACCTCTTGCTCTGGCTTTCCCTAGCTTCAACCACGAAAAAGGTCGGGATCATATGTCGGATTGGTCCTGACTCACTGAAGCTATTCTCACCGGAGAGAGACTGACAGTTGCTGGAAAGCCAGAGGAACTGGCTACCCTTCCAAAAGTTCGCGAGACAAAACTACAAAATCTGCTGACAAAACTTAACGACAGAAGAGAGAACAGAAATAGAATCTTACTTCCAAGGATTTCAGAATAAAGGATGTTGACATGTTCAGATCGAATAATAATAATAAAACTACGAATGTATTTCTAAACTGCAAAAAAAAAAATAGAGCGAACGTCTGCACAGCAAGACGGCTAAGTGGGTTTTGTCGTAAACGTTATAATATGGCTAAGTTTTAATTTTTTAAGTGGGAACCACTATTCCTATGTAATCCACTTGTGGTTTCGAGTTCAATGAGCGACTCACAGTCCAAAAGAAAAATAAATTGTAAATACGTAACATAATATTAATATTATGTAGTTTCTAGTTAATAATGGATATATACATATAGATGATATGGAACTATAGCTTTGACAATTATTAGTATGATGATTGTACTTCTACGGGCGTGAATATGTATAGGAACAAGTCAAGGAAGACAGGGATGTTGTTTCCACATTTTGAAAGTTTTTAAAAAGTTGAAGAGAAAAAAAAGCACTGTTGTTATTGTACTATTGATTATGTATTTTTTAGAAACTGAAATATAATTCTTACGGTGCGGTGGTACGAACAACTGTATGATTTACATTTTACACTTACTTACATTTGAACATGACTCGTAAAATACTTTGCCAATAATAACTATTGTTTGTTCTATACTATGTAACTAAAGTTAAGGGGGAAGAAGCCAAGCCAAGTTTCTAAAATATCATTCGGTCTTGGAATTACGGTTACGGTATTATAAATAATTATATATTTACTATAGACTTGAACTACACATATACAAATATATTACATCTGCTGCGACAGGGAGAGGCAGCCATAATTGAGGCAGAGTAATGATACTACATGATATCTTGCCACATGTATGAGAAAAAAATGAAGCTAAAAAAAAGTAATAGCAAGGAGAAGGCTACCAATGTCCTTGCCTCATTCATTTATAAATTGCGAATAAATTCACATTGGAAATCAGAACTAAATTCTAACTTGCGATAGACACGATTCAATCTTACTTGACCTTGATTACTTTACTCCACTTTGCTCAAGCATCAAAATCCACTTAAATTCAAGACCCTTACGCTTACAGCAAACTACTTTTTATCTGATTGTGCTCCTCACCCAAGTCATATACAGAATATACATACAGCTACTACCTACGCAATTGTCTCAGTCCCATGCTGCATCCTCATTTATTTCATAGTAGTTGTCACTCAAGTATTTTCTACCATGTACATCACTACTGCATACCCACGGACACACAAATCAGCAGATGAAAGGCTTACTGGAGACAATACGAGGGTATCGGGGTTGTTCTATGCATTTTAGTTTCGTCGTTTAAATGCGTCAAACCTGCGCCGTAGCCATTACACAATGTATTGTATTGACCTTTACCTGTAGCTGATATTCCTAGGTTTATCGTGTCCACATTCTCCACATAGTACCTCCTATTTTTCCATTGTAGTGAAATTCCGCTGGAAGTAATAGTCGATGGAAGTAAAGTAAAAATGCTCAATGAAACATGCTGTGTGGAGCAATGTTATATATAAGGTCCCCGTAATGAAGGTAGCATCTCAACTTTTAATGAAATCAGTACATACGTGACAACACAACATCATTTAATTTTTACTCTTAGTAATTAAAGTTTTACGATTGACATGTTAATTTGCCTCCAAAATCGCTCACTGAATTGTTGTGAACACTTACAGGCAGGTATTTTTGGCAGTGGAGTTTGGGTATTGTTCTTGATTGGAGAGTCTTTTGATATTTTGCGTCAATGGTAGTCCTAAGTTAGAATATAGTCTCGATAGAACTTCATAGTTGATAAGAATGCGATCCCAAAACTCACTGATCCCGTGTTTACTTACAGCTACTAGCATCGCTATTATTGTGAATGAGGGTTTTCCGTGTCATCTGGAGTAGCTGATTATGGACCCTTTTAATGACACCGCACTGATGGGCCCGGACTTTGAAGCTGTCACTGATAGAATCTGTCCACCCTGGAGTAATGGAGAGTGTAGTGCATTACGGGTGGAGTGTAAATAATAGCTTTTTGTGGCGTTGGAGCAATATCATACGTGTCCTGGATTGTCTAAAGGTTCATTAAAAAACCAAAATTAATCAGAGTCACATACCAAATGAAGCTGCGCTTCAAAACCGCGGATACATACGTCATTTCTTAATAAATCCCTTAAACCTTAACGTCAGGGCGTCGGGTAATTAAGAGTGCAAGACGGCAATACGGTGTACGGCAAATACCGCAAGACGGTGTTTAACGGCAAAATGATAGTTTAGGGGTTAAATTCAATTATCAATGACAGTGTGCATATGCCGAGAAAATTTTGTGCCATAACACATATACATAGTTATACAGTACCGCCTTCTGTGGTTTATGCGCCAATTCCAGTGACCCTTTGACTGCAGCGAACTGTGGCTTGGCAAGGTGACCCGTATGGTAAACATTCATGCCTGAATGGATAAATATGCATGGCTGTACACAGTTTCACATAATTGATAATAGCGCCGTCATAATAATGATGCATGTAAATGTAGTAGTAGTAATTCTATGTACTTGTTTGAACGACTTGCCTGCTTTGATTGGTTTCCAAAGTTCAATAAAAAAAATTCATTTAATTTTACTTACCTTCTTTCACAATTCCTGCTCCATTTTCAGCCAATTCCATGATGAGAGCTACTCAGAAGTTCTGAAACTCCTTTCAAATAAAATCTCTGGCCGTGAGCAAAATTATGTATGGGGAGATTGATAAGGGTTAGAAGCCTGGGCACTGGATCCGAATCCGGCTGGAACTCTATAGCGTAACTAATACACAAAGAATCAAGCTTTCACCCTCGTCCTGCTGTGATGGCAGTAGTGATGGTGGATGAATGCTGTGGACTGTGAGACTGAGACATATCGTGGCTGTCCCAAAGAGTAAATGGTACAACAAAGATCAGACGCAAGGTTAGTTTGCAGGTAGAATTTGTTGATTTTTTACTTGACAAAATAAATTGGGGATACCTATCTATTATGAAAAAAAATGAATGGACCAAACCGCCCCAACTACATTACTCTGACTAGATATGGTTATATGCCCTGCTTGAACTACGAACTGATCTCAAAATACTTATTAATTAGCTGGGGTCCGTGCCTCCGTGGAGCGACAGCTGACTTGGTCAATTATATGTTGAACACTCAAGAGTTATTATTATGCGTATAGGCACGCCGTGTAGTACGTAAAAATGTAAATAGGTATGGAACGAAAAAAAATATTTATTATAGATCAAGAAAAGTCAAGAAAAAAAAAGAAGACGACGCCCGGCGAAGCGATAGCCACGCTTGAGAACCAAACTAGGCACAAGTCCTTGAGAACACCAACACTCCAGATCAGGCCAAACGTCCTTTTACTCATTTATACATCCCACAAGTCAGCACCCTAATTGTTTTTATAGCTCTTTTAATACAAACAAATCAAAACAACAATAATTTATTTATTTACCTCAACTCCCCCTTTGTTACGCTCAGACTGCCACTATGGTCAGCGCATCGTACCACCACCAACTCAGCCATTACCACCAACCATGATCCCATTAAAATTCCTATTTGCATAACTTTTTTGTCTCCTTAGTTTGCATATCATGATGATGATGACCAATGCAATGATTTGGTCTCACCTCCAATTGGACATCCAAATAAACATCACAACCTATTTCCAATCAATCGATTCCAGTAATCTAATTGATTTTTCGTAAGAATGCACACAATCACAAAAAGCATGCATTCACTTACACTCTATCTGACTATAAATCCCAAAAAAGAAAAATGATTTACTAAAACTAAACTTGTCTTGAAAATCCATCTTCATATTTTCGATTTTTTTGGGGACTGCAGTCCCCTAGTCTTCTGCTCTGCATCTCATTCTCCGGGCACGAGTTCCTGTCCTTTGGTCCTGGGCCGCAGGCGTCTAGTTTGATATATTTAATGTTTGAATGCGCCCTTGTCCTTCCCAAAAATGTGCAAACTAATAAGAACGTAAATGCCCAGATGATCTGTATGAACTCTTAAAGTTGTCTGGTATTTTCTGTAGAATTGTCAAGACTGAATTGGACGCTTTTTACTTAAGCGACCAAAATTTGTCTGCCACGCATCAATATTTTAGTTTTTGGTTGTTGTCGTCTTGCCAAAATCCAAATTGCCCTCCCACACTAATATTGCAGTAGTGGATAAGCTAACTATGTATAAGGATCTGTAACGTGACATAATGCACAACTATGCCCTACAGTGCACGTGAGAAAATGAAATATATATCTCACAGGCACTAAAATGGTATTCATCAGTGTATTTATTGGATGTATGTACGTAGCTGAGAATGCCATCTCCTGGGAGCAGAGGTTTAAGAAAGCAATTGTACATTTAAGTTCTGAAAATTACGCTAAAAAAAGAACTAAAACAGTTATCTTTTTCCCGTGAAAAAACAGTACCAAGCAAAGATGAAGTAAAAAATAAATTTTGCATACCGCTATTAAGTACGATGGCTCGGAATCAGCTGCTTTATTCATTCCAGAACTTCCTATCATTTACTTTGCGATTCGACTTCCCGTCTTACAATTCCCCGTTGATAATTTCTCACGGTCCACCAACTGGATAATGGAATAGTGAAAGCTACAAAATTATGCACTAAATTGCAAACAGATGCCTGTATGCTCTGCCAAAACCGACAGCCTATCTATGTAGATACTTAAGTTACATGTCGTAATGCATTGTCGGAGTTAAGAAACATCAAGTAAACTTAAGTTCTAATTAACAAAGATTAAAGATGTAAGCCGTTGCACTGCCGACTAAGGGTCAGCAGTCTTCGTATGTATGTAACATGAATGTTTCTCAAAAAGCTTGAAGTATGGCAGGGTTGAAGTGCATTAATGTTGTAATGTATACATTTGTTGAATGGCATGTGCAGCTGAATGCAAATAGGTACTTTGTATATGTGCACTCCCATGTACATGACGAAGATGATTTGGAGAACCACTGCTGTTGAAACGACTTTAGGATTCTCGTCCATTTCCCTGGATTACGGATGATGCTTTCCTCAGAAGACTCTTCCGTCCACCATCAGTCTGATCCAGATGCTCGTCTGCAGTACTCAAGATTGATTATGATCTGCCAGTGAAGTGATAGGTGGACGAGTTTGGAAATGACATAAATGACTAAATGGAGGATTGTTAGCCGAGGGAAATAGTAATGAGATGGGGTCCGTGATGAGAGGATGCGTGGGAGAAATAAAGCGAACGACGAGATGATAGACGACGGGTGAATTAAGATTTGAAGCATAGTAATACACCTATTTATTGTAGCATAATATAATAATATAAGTGAATATTTTACATAAGGGTAGTATTAGTACTTTTAGTAACACATTTCATGTATGTACTGATTTCAAGGTTTAACACACTTGTCTGTAATGCATGTTTACAGGTATAATAATAATAATATTTGGATTCCCATGACTGACGTGAGAACCCACCTCATTGACGTGTCATCAAAAACCTCGTACAAAATAATTAATTCGTGTTCAACTGTAATGAAGAGGACAACGATTGACAGACTGACACTCCCGTCAGCCAACCCAATTCAACTGTCTTCATCTCGCTTCCAACTCCTTACCACCCGCCCTTTCATTTTTCCTCTTTGACATTCTGAACAAAACACCACAACAAATAGCTACCAGACCATCATATCTCATTTCGTATATGTATGTATGCAAAATCCCGGGTACTCGTAAGGAATAACATGAAGTAATACGTCGGACGGGAAGAATTCGTTACAGGGTCTATATCTTCACATGGGGACATTTCTACAATAAAACCCGGAAAAAATTGATACGCAATAAAACCCGAGAAAACGTGTTCTCAGATTAAAAGTGCGGAGAGAAAGTAGACAGATTTAGTGTGACGGGCCAGTGGAAAGTGAATGAGTTCGATTTTGATGAACGTCACGTAACAATGCTAGCATGTCTTGACCACTCTCTCCGCACTTTCAATCTCTGCACACATTATTTCGGATTTGACTGCAAAAATGTCCCCATTTGAAGATAGAGGCCCTGCATCCAATTCACCCCCTCGGACGTTTGCCTTTCAATTACTAATCCCATGGACACCGCTCCGCCCAGATGGAGTCAAAAAGCACGACGTGTTTGCAATTGGATTACAATCAATTCACTTCCACACTATTCCGCACACAAACACGTCAAGTACTCTCAGGTCTCAAGCGGGACAGAGTGCCATCATTTTATTTAGCTTTATATATTATTTCATCTTGTTTTCTTTTAATTCAGGCCATATTATTACTTCAAAATCCGAAATACAATCTGATGCGGACCAGCACCAGCATAAATATTCTACTCAAAAGTTATCCTGTTTTGCATTTTAACTCACTACAATTCACATGCACCAAATCCAGCTCATTCCAATAATCATTATACACCAAGATAATAATAATCATCGATCATATTTAAGTGTGTATACTCATGGAGTTTCATGTTCATCATAGATTTATCTTTCTCTCTTCCGCCTGGAATTAGAAACTTGAAATCCCTCACTATGTCTCTCTCCTTTTTTTTTCATTTTATTTGTATTTACCTTGTTGAGATTTTTGTTGCTATTTAATATTTTTTTGTACACGAATACTTATGTGGTTAAGATATTCAAATATCTGGGTTTTTTCTTCAACCATTATATATTTTTTGTGGATTTTTTTGAAATGATTTTTTTTTCTTCTTCTTTGTCTCTAGTATTATTATTTAAACTTACTTCTATGTAATATGTTTGTGGTAAATTCTAAAGTGAAACTCGTATGTAAGGTATATAATAGTAACGTACGTACTAACACATAATAAATGTCTAACTAAACCATTTATGTACATACACTATTGATCAATATTATTACATTAATATAATTCACAATAATACCATTGTTCCTTATTTTTACTTGCTATCTTGCCCACACGAGTATAGGTACATATTGTGTACCTGTACATACACGTAGAACCTTTTCCTATAATTATAAGACGTATTTTTTTGTAGTATTACAGTATTAAGATTTCTTGACCAACAAAATGTTTGTATAGCTTGCAATCTTTGAATTTTATACACAATATAATAAGGATCATCATAATGTTTGCTACGAGTCTAATATATATGTATAATAATTGTTTATATATATATCTATATATGTATATATGATAGGATAGGATACGAGATATCAATAATAAATTGAATAGGTTATCATCATATGTATTTCCATCGTCTTTAAATATATTATAATAATAATTAAGTCAGGAATATAGTAATAAGATGAATGAACGACGAGACGGTGACGTTACATTTCTAGGTATTCTATTAAGATAGACGATAAGAAACAACACTGACAATAATTCAGATATAATCATTATAAGAATTTTTTTTCATTATTTTTTCTTTTGAATATTTTTTTGCACACATTTTCTCACCTTTTTTTCATCTTCTTTTGGTGCCAAATTCAATTAGGTACTTTTTTCTCATCAGTAGCCGTAGAACTCGTAATGAATAAATGAATGAATTATAACAATTATTGTAATAATAATAATGTAAAATAATAAGATAATAATTAATTAAATTGTAAATATATAATAAGTACTTCAGTTAAACTTCAATACAGTGGTAGCCGTAATTACACAGAATATGTATGTAGGTGGGTGGTATGTATCGTATATATCAGAGTCACGGGGGCTACAATACGAATCTACAGATACAGAGGACAGACGCATTTATGGAACATTTATTAAATCCTTTAAGATAATGTTCATTTGTTTCATTCGTGAATGATAAATCCCCGTCCTTTCAGTCATGCACACAGTTCTGAGTTCAAGATCATCTCGTGTTCTTTCATCTTAAAAAACAATTATATGGCTCATTTTAATTTTGTTTTTTTTTTGTTTTTGGTTGCTCGCAGAATACACCTGTGTGGCCTGTAGCTGTAAATCCTGTAATACCTACCATTAAGTTTTTGTATCCTGTAGATTCCCCATATATATGTATATATCATGTTTTGGAATTTTATATTTAAACTGTATCTTACAACAATTGCAGCTTTTTATTTATGTACTTGAGGTGTAGGTGAAGTCTACATGTGTTTTTTTAACTACGTACACAAAACTGAGTAATGTTTTTGTTTTATTATAATTGAAATGCTTTATCTCACTTTTAGAAGTCTATTTCGTTTGCTTCAATATGTTTCCCTATAAGTATAGGAGTCTATACTTGACACTTTCTCTCTTCCGTATATATTTTGTTGGGTTGGTTTGAAGTTGGCTTTTCATTACACTCCAGTGTCTAAGCATTTATAGGTAAATTAGTAATTGTATAGCATTAGTATAGTAGAGTACAGGGAATATGTTGAGTGGTCTAGTAATTCTATAAGGTGTATATGTGTGGGTGACTGTGGCTTTTAACTTTAAAATATAATTACATAAATAGGATGAGTTAAAAATCATTAATAATTACAAGATTACAAGACAACATGACATGACACTACTTGTGACTCCTCACAATTTCCTCCAACTAATTGAATTATTGTATTTGTATTGTAGTATATTTATATATATATATATATATTCATTACACTATTGTAAATTGTATACTAACAAAATAACGTGTTAGTGATTAAACATTATCATTTAGCTCAATGAAATTAGTCTACTCGTGGCAAATACGTTTATTGGGTTTTTTTGTAAAAGATTCACATATATTTCACTCTTTCACTTTTATTTTTGTATCGATCATCATCACCATGTACTTTTTTCTTTTTTTTTTTTTTGAGGACTTAGGAATTTGGTAGTTTTGAGTTTCTTAAAAATTAAAATGTCAGTCACCAACAAAAAAAAAACAAACAAAAAAATCGTACTCGTAAATCCTTAACTATATATACACATGTATGTATGTAGGTATATCTTTAGGTTGTGTGTGGGCGGCTAACCACAATTAACCAACTAACTCTATCATGATTCTCCCCGTGGGCATGGCGATGACTTTCCTATCATCATCAACATGATTGATAGATTGTATATTATATAGTAATCATTTATGCTTAAGGTCTATTGAGGAATATTTTTATTTAATCTTACATCTTATCAGAATATTATATCATTAATAATAATTATTTATATATACATAGCAGAGTCATAATTATTATTACATAGGATTGGGCCATTGACTTTTGTATTCGTCAACTTGGACGTCATACCACTTAAGATTACACGTACTATCTTATATAAATATATATGCATGTATGTATGCTCAAGACTTACTCTAGTTATGTATGTAGCGCGATGCCTTAATCATACCACGATACCACCATTACACACTACATTGCTCATCAACTCAGATGCAACACATCTATCGTTATCAGTGAAATAAAATTCTTTCTTTCTGTATTGATAGTAATTATGGATTACGATGAAATGAATACGAAGGAATTCACATCATACAACTACTACTCTGTCTACACATTATTATGTATAATATAATATTATTAATATTTTGTGTGTGTGTGTGTATACTTCGCGCTTTATAAGTTTAAAGAAATAAAATGCCCTGCGTTATCCAGACTGCTTCTTTTTTTTATACATTGCATCATCACAATATGTCTTGAGTTTTAGGTTCGCTTAAAAAATACGCAATACTCAATAATTCATCATCATCACTACATAATCTATTCCTTTTTTTGATGGAACGTCAATACGTTGCGACATCATGACATCCTTCGTATTGACAACTTAATTTTACTACAATAATCATAATAATAATAATAATAATTGTCATTGTAACAGTAGTGGTAGTAGTAATAATAATAATCGTAATTTGAAAATGTAAGTATATAAGAAATCATGAGCTGACAACCTTTGAACTGAATAATATAATGTACCTATGATAAAGATGGGTGGTAGTACAATACGATTATTTATACTATTAAGGGAACCGTAGGTAATGTTTTGGTATTTGTATGTATAAATTGTCACTCATTCCTCCATATGCCCTATCCCTATAGATACGAATTCATTTGACTTCCACCGACTTTAAGAGTCACGGTCACGGCTATATTAATTAGCGTAATAATAATAATAATAATCATAATAATAATTAGATACAACAATGTATAGAGAACGAGACAATATTATTTGAACATTATAGCTGAAATCCTATACAGAAAAACAAATTTTAGCAACGATGATATTTTTATTTTGTTGACTATCATGGCTCATTTCCATTTTCCATATTATATTAATATTTTTATTCTTTTTTTTTGGTATGCATGGAATTAATGGAATTATTATTGCAAGTAATACTATGAAGATTCAGTGTGATTTTCTTTCTTCTTCTTTCAAGTAGTATATATATTCACAAAGATAATTACTGGAAGGAAATTAAAATTGTACCATATTGTTTTTTGACAATATTTATTTTGAATTCACTGATTCCATTCAAACTACAATAAGTCAATAATTTATAATTCAAGTAAGTGTATTATCCTTTTACTTTTTTTTTCGTTTAAAAAAATGAGCAGTTGGAATATTCGAAACTCCGTAGCAGCAGGGATATCGGATATCGTTAAGGTTTATAATTAAAACATTTTCTAAGGTATCATTAATAGCTTCAATTTCAATGTGGATTCGATATCGACAAAAATACAATTGCAATATTATTGGAAATGCAAATGCACACGGGTATATTGTTGGATTTCTATATTTTAAAAATCCAACCATATGTACCTACTTATAGTTACTGGTGTACAGCCCCCGGCTTACGTACTATAGTTCCAATTACAAAGGAATATATAGCTTATATTTCCCCGGGTTAGAAACTAATTCCACTTCAAGAGATCCAGCTTCCAGCCCATGAGTGACACACTTTGGACAGGAAAGAGAGGGCGGATACAATCCAAATACAAGCTTCACTGTCCCTCAATAGTCCCAATAAGCGTTCAATTACTCAGTCTGACCCTTGTGGGTAAATGGGGGATACATGACACGAAGACGGCGGGCAGTTGAACACACTTTGCTAACCCCAAACTACCCCACCAAAAATTAATCACTCAGCCACGCTCTTTGCAACAAAATTTTGAATAGCATAAAATTCAGAGTAGGCAAACAAATGGTGAGCATGAGCCCACAAAGTCCCGCGTCATATTTCCTTCGGACGTTATCTTGACGCAATGCAGTCAATATTTTAAAGCTTAAAAACCTGCTCAAACTTACAAGTGTCCACCACTCTCTGCTCAAAAATGGGACTCATGGACGGAAAGCATGGAGACAGTAATTTCATTGTTTATAATAAATTAATTCGTTCGGCTATGCTTTGTGTTCCACACACGCGACGCGACTATACCGACTACTGCGTAAAGCAGATTTTGAAAATTTGACAAAAAATCCCTATTCTGAATGCGACTTGTATTTGTGTTTGATAGTTTGTCAATTATTTACTATTATTTCTTACAGACCAGATAGAGAGAGATACATACCTAATTCTTCGTTTTTTTTTATCTTTTTGTTTTTTAATTTCTGTGACATTAATGGTTAATGCTTGGGAAGTAATACACTTGATTTTCTGTTTTTTTTGTCTTCAGTACTTAAATTGCATTACGTTCTATTATAAATTATTAGTTTGCAGTATTATTTTCTATTGATTATTCACGCATTTGGATTCTGGACACATGCAGAGTGTAGTGTCCTGGTTATGTAATCACTGATCGTAAGTAGAATTTAAATAGTCATACTAATATAGTACCAGTAATATTAGTAATAGTGTGTGAGTGCGTATCCATTAAATATCACTGACAATGCGAAAACCAATTAACCTGGACTACGTCGATGGGAAATCAATAGTACGCATTAGAGATTTAATATGACGACACGCACGCGACGATGAGTAAAAGGTTCAACTTGATTTTTTTTTGTTCGACATGATCGGCTAATTTTTCCTTTTTTTTCTTTTTCTATAATAATTTTCCAGGCTACAAGTTTCGATTACGTTCAGTGGTCATTGTGTAATGTATTAGTTTTTAAAATTTGTGTCTGTATCTAATAATAATGTATGTAGGTAGGTAGGCATGTTCCTAGTCCGCGCTTATCCTTTTAGGTCGTACCGGTAAAGTATACTTTAAGTATAGTTATAGTATGTTAAATATAAGTCTATGAAACATCCTTCACGTTCTAAATATTCGACACATAGTTATCAAATAATTATCGTTAGTTACTACACGAGACGAGTACATATAGATATATGTATACTTACTACGAATACGATACGAATACGAATATACACGAGTAATGTAATGGTAGGAGAATATAATAATTGATAGATTGTACTTATTATTGGTGATAATTAATATATATAGTACTTAGTCATTAATTGCAAATATTGCATAGAATTCAGCAGGTTTCATTTTTAAGTTTCACGTTCATGAGTTAACCCCAATTGGGTATCCAACTCCGAGACGCGTGAGGGTCAGAGGGTCAGCAGTCCAAGGACCTAACCTCGCTGACCCTACGAATGGGAGTCAGTAGTAGTGAGAGTCAGAGCTCGATGAGTGGTGTTGTTCATCATTATATTGTAGAACATAGGCCGTGGTCACAGCGTATATTAAATATATAATTTGTCTAAAAAAATTGTATCCACTTTATACCATTTTTTCTTATCATTTTAAACCTTTGAATGGAATAGACTACTACGGCGTAGCAGCAGAGCACGGGGAGTAGACGAGTCCAACTTGTATGTAATAATAATTGTTTTCTTTCCTCATCGTAAAAGTAACCCTACCCACCTACCACATCTACACTAACACGCTGTCATGTTCTCAAAACGTATAATAATTTTTATTTTTATATTTTTTGTAAATATAAATTCCAAATTAGTCTATGTAACGTGTACGTCATAGTCGTAATTTCACTTAGTAAGTCTAGAAACTTTGTAATGTTAATTTGGAAGGACATTCAAACAAAAATTATTCTGCTCCTTCTTTCTAGTCAAGTAAGTTATCGTCTTTGAAGGTGTCAATCAATTATGCAGAGCTCTACAGAGTCGGCCGACCGGCAAGTCAGAACTGTTGCTTGTAAGATATTAGGAAATTGTAGACACTACAAAACTGTTCCGCTTGCCGGTTGGCCCACTTTTTAGAGCCCTGCAATTATGTATTACAGATACTATTATTATTCCAATCTTTGTAATTATTATTTTTATTGGAGGAAAAACAGCAGCAGCACTCATTTGTATTGGAGCCGATATTGATATCACACAATGTATTACATGAAACACATTCCTTTTGTAAGCGTTCAATCGAGTCTAATAATTTTTATTTTTTTTTTGGTTTTCTTTATTATTCACATCCAGTTGCAAAATGACAAACTGTCTCTCTCATCTCACTAGCTCAGAAAAAACGTTCACTTAAAAAGAGCGGAGTACTTTACGATATCCTATATTCTCTGGAACATGGTGTGAAAAACTCATCTTTGTACAATCTTGAAAATGTCGTCATAATTAAATCTATTACTTTAAAGTTTCGCAAAATGGTAATGTTATGTGAAAATTCGATTCCCGTCAAAACTTCTAAAGGACTCCATCACATATTTTATTGATTTCTAATCTTGTCAAGACTCAAGACCGAAAATAATGACTTTTGTATGTTTTTTCTGATTCTGGCTGTGTCGCTGAAATAAATTCCAATTCGAAAATACAGAACGATAACTGACCGCTGTAGAGTACTTAGTACTTACGGGGTACTGCGTACATAGAAATTTGACTATTAAAATAAAATCATACTTTTGAAATGTTTTTTTTAATTGAGAACAGCCTTTCTCATTATGAAAAAAAATTAGATGAAATTAAGGGAGAAGAAAAAGGGAAATGTTGAACAATATAAAGCTATATAGCAAAGGCATCGATTAGAAGTATCTGAGGGTACTTGTTTGGAGTTCTTAAGTACTTTCATTTCCTTGTGTTTGTTTTCCTGTGAGACGATTTATATGAGTTTGAAAGGCAGCTTTTGATCTTTTATCATGTTTTTTTTGTAATAAAATTGCAAACCTTGTCATGGGTGCGTTTCTCTGTTGAATACGTCGACGAATAAATTTAGTTTACATTTTTTATTTGTTATGGCTATCATCTAAGATCAACATAATAATATAAATGCATTTTTATCTCGATATTATTATTATTTTATAGCGTTAGTTTTAAGGTAGTTTAAAGTTCACATCTGTGAAATATTTGGAGTCTTGGAGTATTCTGAACATCTACTATTGGATATTTTACTTTGATTCAATGATAATAATTAATTTCTTTAGGATATAGCGGGTTCCAGTGATTTTAGTTGTATCTTATATATAATCAAAAATTAAAAAATATTCCAATGGATCTGGGATAGGTTCCGCCCATTTCTAAGTTGAGTACAATTCCAGTTGGATTTTCAAATAATACACTAATGTAGATTAGTCGCTAGGTACCTCACCTCAATATTTAATGGAATATTTAGGCAAACTGAATTTCTTCGGAGCAAATGTCTTTCTGGTTTAGAAGAGAGAAAATCCTACACTGTCTTTGATGTCAATTTGTATTGCAATAATCTATAGTCTGTCTAATGTCCAAGCAGAGCTTTGCCTTCATCCTTTGAAAGCCTCATTTTCTTGCCCATCCCAGGGAGCCTATCCTTCGCCTAAGTCAACTGACAGATTGTTCGCCTAGTCAAAAACCAATACTTAATACTTAATGCCCTCCTGTGATAGCTACCAATTTCAAACTGTTTTCTCTGTTCCAAAGGTCTACGCAGTGAGTGCGTACATCTGACACGTAAATGCAGATACTAACTTGTAGTGGATCATTCATTTAATTCCCAGGCTCTCTCTCTATGTACTTGTTAGAAATATAGGTAGGTGTAAGCACGCGTAATTTTTTCTTTTTAATTTTCTCATCAAAACATCTTCTAGTCATATAAAATAATGGAGTGAGCTCCTCGAAGTCCCGTTTAACTAATGAATATACGAAATTTATAATGATTTTTAAATATAACTTGCCCTGCTGCATGTACTATTTGAATTATATGCATGCATCGTAAGTATGAATGTAGTCATAATAATCTTCTTTTGTAATTTAAAAATGTTTGCTTGGAGCAAATATTTATATATATATATAGATATATATAGTATATTTATCCATATATGTGTATATATATATTAGGCATGTATATATGTAGTAACATAGAATTAAAACTATTATGGCAAGCCCTTGAAAGAATGCATTGAATTTAAGTCAAAACCAATTTTTGTAAGAAGGGGTCTTAAAAGTCTGCCTGTATGCAAGGCAGTTGGGGCCTTGTAGATATTACGTGTGAGTTAGGGTTTTGGGTGTGCAGATCCAACATTTTAATATAGATCCAACACTTGTTATCTACAAGGCTCAACTGGCATGCAGACCGGCAGAGTTTTAGCCCTTAAAAGCTCTTATTGGTTCTTGGAACCAATAAGAGCAGTTCATTTTTTTGCTTCACACTTATTGTTAGTCAATAATTATAGGTCATTAGATTTGAGCCTTTACGTATGTATGTGTGTGCAAGGTGTGCCTTCGGCTTTAGGAGAGTCAGTACTTATTGACACACATGACATACAACCTACATCTATAATAATATACCGTAGTGTGTATATATTTAGTGATTAGAATTATTTGCAATTAGTAAATGACGGCTGTTTGTGCTGCACTTGGTATTTTATATTCTTTGGGTTTGTCTAATAATTTGTCTTGTAGTATTTATGACGATTTGATCTATCAGTATAGACGATGCGGAACGAGTCGATACGATTCACGAGTTGCAAAACTATAGAGAAGTATGTTACGTATGTAATTATATACTAAGTCGTAAGTACTTGTTATATTATATGCATCGATTCTTTTGAGTCATATCATTATTATTGTAGTGTTCAAAGTAGGCAACTCCAGGATCTGTTATCTATTCGAGCATTTCCTACTGTATGTCGTCTGTTTGTCATAGCATGGCATGGGACTCCCGGTTCCCGGAACGACTGGCAAGACCACCACCAGAACCGCCCGATAACCGGTTCCACTCAAAACTAAGTGTCTGTAGTCTAACGCTGCTTCCTCCCTAATAACCAAAGTAACGACACCAATAGAAGATTCGAATGCTGGTATAAAATGCATACTACGAACTATATTTTTGTTTTTTCTTAACTTTTACGTCCGACTTGTATCACTAGAGGCAAGGTAGTACGGTAATTCTAATGGTTATGTTTATTTTTAGTACACTTGAGACTAAACGTGGGTAGAAATCTCCCATGTTCTCTCGTCTTTCATTTTCTCCTTCACCTGTTTTTAACACTGGTCTCGCATGTTCCCTACCAAAATTATCGACTCTACCAACTAAATACTGAACGGACCTATAGTGTGATTTCCACCTCTGATAACAACTCTTTTTGCTGCAATATGAAGACTTAGACTGATTAGTGTTTTATTGTTGTTCATAATTAAAACGAATGCTTATTAAATCTGAGCAGAGAACAAAGGAGGCCTGCATGACGTAGTAAGTAAAGAAGAGTCTTAGTAGAGAACATAGAAGACCAAGAAAACGAAAGTAGAGAGCACAGAAGATGTCTACCTGAACTTGTTGTTTCCTTATTTGATGGAATCAATGCACACTATGTATGTAGATAGCTGACGTGCTTTGGGCGAAGGAGAGATTCGGAAAGCGGGACTTCCTCCCCCAAAGCACGATCTGAGTAAAAACCAACGAGAAGGTACACGATATGAGCATATTTCCTTAGTACACTAGTAATCAAGTTGACCCCTCTTACTCTTTTACAAATGTTAGCATAGGAAAAAGGATATTGAAAGAATTGCCATATATATTGCATTCAGCAAGGTAAATCTACTAACATACAATGACAGGTAATTTTATCCCTTGCGTTGTCCACGCCCTACGTTCACCGTGCCAACTGCACCTGCCTTTATGCCTGCGAATGTAAAATAACCAGTCACTACTACTAGCCTTACAGTTATAGACATCTCAACCAGTAACAACGACACAAATCATACTCACTACACTCATAACACGTCTCTTGGAACCAACAACATATATATAGCCTAGTAATAATAATAAGTAAGCAACTCATTGGTACAATTACAAATATCCACTCCGCAATCATAATATTCGTAATCCCATCTCATTTTATGTCTAATGGTAAAATAATAATATTTCTAATTTCATACAGTACAGAAAGTATTATATTCACATATATTTTAACAGTACTCGCCAAAGTATGTTCCACAGTTTGTTCAAAACAAAACCAAGACAGAACAAAACAAAAAAACAAAAAACGTCGCCATTAAACCAAACCGTAAATACGTATAATAAATGTATTTTAATTATCAGGATTTGAACTTTAAATTTGACTCGAATTCTCAAGACTGGAAAAACGGGAAGGAAACAATATTATTATATTTTTTGTTTCATTATTATTTGTAGTAAAATAATAATCAAGTCTAATCATTGTTTCTATCAGTATCAGTGATCCAAAGACTCACGAAAGACACGACACAATATTTAAAGAATAATGATGATGATAGTAATTTTAAAGTCATCCACAATCTTAAAACTTTAATCACCACCATCATCATTGCTTGCAATTAAGCATTACACGTACACATTGGACTTTGGATGGACATGGCATATTATTATTATTTCCTTTCTTTTCCAAATCAATAATAACAACACGACATTGAAATCATACGAATGACTAAGTAAAACTTAACTAGTGTGATAGTAATCAATATTACCATATGTAGATCATTCTTACAGTTCCGTACGTACTATGTACTGTACTTTGCACGTGCATAAGTAATTATAACATACCTCTTATAATACTACTACTTTCCCAACAATGACCGCACGATCTACTTAGCTATCTTCATTTGAAACATTATATTTTTTTAAATTTTAACTTGAGCTACTACGACTATAGTCTAGTACAGGCTGGCAGGTATACGCTAGTCTCATTTTCAAAATCGAATCCTTCATAATATATGCTTACATACCCATATGCTCAACCTTCACTGCTCATTCATTAATTTACTGAAGACTTTAAAAGGCTTGAAAAAGACAATATGTAATTAGTGCTCAAGTCTCATAGTACATACTGGGATTACTGATACTATCCAACATCAAATAACATAAATATATTTGTAGCACTTTAAAATACCAGTGAACTATTCTAGTGAGTTTAAAACAAAAGTCTTGCAGCTTTGGTTTGGATCGGTTGGTTATTGGTTTGCCTAGGAGATGCAAATTACTTTTTTTAAAACCTGCAAAACCGGTGTCTTACGATTACAATAATGGAGTGACAGAGAAAAGAAAATAAATTTAAACCTGACGTCAAAATGCACCTTTCCAATACGATATAAGGCGGTAAAGCTAGGTAGCATAAAACTACAACATGTCATGCGCAAGTTACTTTGATTTTTGGTGGAAACTAGACTTATTACCTATAGGATAAGGATTGTTTTCTGTCTTTTTTTAATTCACCGTATGAGATAGACTTGTACTATGGAAGAGATTACGAGTGATCCACGGTTACTTGAAAATGCTACAAATAATACGTAGATAAATCCTCCTGACGGGTCTTGGCAGTATTTGAGTAATCCCAATAATTCGAAGTACTTTAACGGGATCTGATAAAATTGCCACTTGACCTTGACAACTACATAACAATTATAGCATTAAGTATAGAATTTGAAAATTCCAGGTTTAGTTGCCCTGCACTTGACTGAACGTGGTAGATAGAGTAAACGAATGGAATAGGTAAATATGGTTTTTAGTATTGTATCGTTTAAACGCCCTACAAAGAATACTGGTAGCAGAGACAGATGAAACCTAGACATACATAGTACGGATAGAGAATGGACACCTAATATCAATTATACACTAGATTAAAATGAGATACAACACAGAGACAGACCAACTGATATGTGGCTAAACAAAGAAAATTAAGGAACTAGCGGATGAAATACAATTACTACAGTACTGGCTAATGCATTGGGCATGTGTTGATTAGTTACTTACGTTCGAATGAATATGCAATGTTTCGTTTCGTTCTCACATTCGTTGTTAATTATTTTTTTTTTGAAAATAATTTCTTAAAACCAACTGACCACTTTCCTCCCTTGATTTGATTTAATCTGATATTACAGGATGAACACTATATATACGACATAGTGTGCACTCTTTTACCCTATATATCATGGATAAACATCAAACTCACACTACTCTCGCATCTCGCTTTAATTTGTTAAAATTAGTCTAAAGAAATTTGTCACATCCTTAAATTTTACTTGAGTCTGCTAGCATACATAGACACAGCTGACTACAGTAGAAGCTTCTCTTAGTAGTATATAGTATTGGTATGTGAATGTTTAATGCATTTTTTAAAATATTTATTACTAATTTTATGTACTGTCATTATCACCCGTGCACAATGAGTGTGAGCCCAAGATAAACCGCAGTCTCAGACCACACGCATTTTGTATTAGATTTACTCGCCTAAAATGTAATTTTATGTTTCCCCAAGTACAAGTCCAAAGGAGGACTTAAGCAATTTGTTCAACTACAGGTAAAATATAATCCTTATTATTTTGTATTACTAGTACTCCTTATTTTATACTATTACTTATATTATTACCATTATTAATCATTATTATTATTTATATCGGAATTATTTTCAGTTTCAATTAAACTCACGACATGGTTTTTATATCATCATCAGTATAGTCGTATCGTCTCTATTTCTACCTGTACCTACTCACGTGTCTTCCTCCTTTTACAATAAAATACCACATTGATTATTATTATGACCACATCTACACCTATTACGTCACAATAATAGCACAATATTTAATAGAGTTAGAGTAGTCACTAATGGATTGGGTCTGAATCAAATTCAAAACAATGAACAATTATTATTATTTCTTCTTGTTGATTGTTTTCATGGATTCCTTCTGTCCTCTCTATTCCCTAATTAACGTCGGCATCTTATAGGCAGGTCTCCCTCACATCCTCACTGACAGTGAGCCTCCTTCCCTTATCTACATACATTTGGCAAAATCTTTCCATACTCAGCCTCTGTCTGCACACAGTACTGCATTCTCAATTAGTGTATAGGTAAGTTAGACTGTTACATTCGTTACCCTCTTTTATCCATCACCCCCCCCCCCCAACCACACAACTACTCCACGTCATGTATGCATGCATACCTCACAATCACGCCAAACCATACCGAACAGCCTAACTTACTGTATTCAACGAATGTGGGCTTTGGTTTTAATGATGAAATTACTTTTATTTGTATAATGATCCGCCCATTCACGGGCTAAATCATGATCACTTACTATAACAATCCAAAGCATTGCATTGCGAGAGTGTGACATTTTTAATTGGTCTGCTTCAGAGTAAAAATGATGAGGAATTCATTTAATAAAACGTATATGTATGATCGTACGTGTAGTATTTGAAATAGGTTCAAAATGGTAAGGAACCAAACTAATTCAATCAAATTACTAATACTAATCTAAACGTGTCAACAACCTAAATTTGAGATATATTATAACCTAATGCTAAACGCTTAATAATTTTATCAAATAATTACCAGGGTAAAATATGCAGACAAAAAAGAACAAAACTAGAGGAATCTCAACTCCTGGACCTATATTTGACTTCTGACACTTTCAAAACAAGTTTACAAACTTAGAAAATGTACAATATCTAAATTTACAAGACAAAAAATAAACACTTACAGTAAACTAGTGCACATAAAAGGATTGAATAAAACGAACACGATTTAAAGTCCAAGATTAAACACGAATATAATCAATGTAAGATTAACAAGTGTAGTCTCAATGGGTAAACATATAGATATATTAATTATAATTATTAATGTGTATCTATCTAATAATGTATGTGTGAGCTGGGGTGTATCGACGAAAGCGATAAACGAAGACTACAATAATGTAATTCAAATGGTCATATTGTACGGAATATTCAGAATAATCCGACAGTACAGCCCAGTACAAATACTTATTTTCTAATACTAAGTAATATTTAGTAATTATAAAATGAATGTGTAGCATGGTATATGAGTAGTGTCCATGGATTCGACTCATTTTGAATCGACCACGTGATCAGTTGAATGTATTATATCATTTATGAATACACATTGAATACAATGGCATGGGTACGACTGGCGACTTCTGCATGACCTCCATCTTATGCAATTTATCACTTAGGAAAACGGCATCATCAAAAGGTATTTTAAGGTATTTGTAGAAATTCAGTTAAATGTTTACTCTAACAATCAGAAAATCAGAATCTAACAGTAAACCTTGTACCTCAAATTCCATTCAAATCTAGGACAAGAATGAACCAACGAATGCAATTCCTTCTTCCTTCCCCACACACGTCCAATTCCCTTAACTTACACACTTTCAATTCTAGCAATAGTTGTTCCTCTCAATTCATTTGAAACCGTATGAACGCACCTATCCTACCTAAATATAACATACATCTGCAAGTACTCTATGGAGTGCACCTCTGAGACGACTGTGGGTAATTATAAAACTCGGCACATGGACGAAAAACCACAAATGCATATTTCAAGTTCGAAGGTAGCTTCCTTTGTTAAATCCATGAGAAGGATATTTCATAACACTTTTAATCTTAAATAACCATAATCCAGTAATAATTCTAAGACACTGGCACTTAATTAGCTTACACGTAATCTTAATCCCTTATATCTTGGATACTCCAACTCCACTAGAACTTAGACTCAGTAAACAGTAACAGTAATTCATACTTGTATAGTAAATGGTACTCTAAATCCTAATATTCCTAATATAATATTTAATCAAGCTTAACCGTATCAATAATAAACTTATTAACTGTTTATAAGCCTTATATATTATCACTTACTGGGTCGACCTTTTAAACTCCTGCAATATATGTGTATTCTGTCTCAGCGTATATGTATGTATTCACCTACAGCCGCACTTTCCTCGACCTGACCGCCTCTCCTTCAGCTTAATTGCTACTAACCAACACTCAACTCTCCACTCTACGCCTCCTCCTCCCAAGCTTCAAAGTCTTCACAAATGCCAAATCGCTACAGCATGTAATTACTCACTAAGGACGACCATATTGTCAAGTAGAGCAGATTGTTTTTTTTTCGTTTTTTTTTCATTTTTTTCCCCTAACTTACTACGACCAACCTTATAGACTGAAACTGTACAACTTACAATATACTACCGAAACGTCTATTAGAACGATTATTTCACGTAATAGCTATTGCCTTGATAACAACTTGAACTCTCTATTTCCCTTTCTAGATCAATATAATATCTTGTCATATTTGTCTCTTGGGTTCACTGGGACTCAGGCAGACACGCCTGCCCGATGATGATCTCTGATTTCCGTTGACAGTACCCATACTTGTAATTGCCACTGCTAATTGCTCTCCAAGTAATTAATAACAAGGGCAGGTACTTTGAACATATTTCAAATCATGGGATTAGTGTTTCTACAACAATTGTAATATTGGTTCTGCTTCATCAAAAAATCTGTGATCTTACTGACAACAACACAACACACACACACTGGAAATGACAAAGACGGCGGCGAATTACTCTAGAAATGCACTGTCCTTATGTTTATAGCAACTATCCAATTCTCGATTTCATCTCCCTTCCGATATCTGACTACGTAAGGATTATCATCCGACAGCCAAACTGCCTGGACTTGTAAATTCGCGGATTTCTAATAGCAAATGAACTACTATCTTGTTTTTCATCTCATCAACGCAGTTAGCAATGTAGTTACACAATTCCACGAACAAGAAATAACACTGACTTCAATGGTAGATGCTTTAGGCGTGGAGGAAAGAACCGTATTGCAATACTCTTCAGCAAAGACCTCACACACCTGACGTCCGTCTGTAACTTTAATGGACCAGAAGACCGTTCCATACTTGTGCAAAGTCAAGGCAGAGCAGACACAGAGAAATACGGTACACTGGTTGTTTGGCACGTGCCGGGTAATTTCCTACAGACCGATCTGGCCCTGTACGCGGAAGGAAAGGATCTTGGCCACTGGAGGCACATGCTTTAGAAGGGGATGGTGCTGGTCTGACAGTGTACAACAACGGTTCTCATCATGTCTAAGCATTTATGTACTGTTTAAGAGCTATGTACCTATGGGTTAATTGAGTGTCATAGCATTGAGTATCTACATCGCTAGTCCTACATATATATTTTTCTTACACAACTAGAAATATTCAAATACAGAGTATGTATATAAATGTAAAGATTTTTTTGAGACGGCTACTGTATTTAAGACAATACTCTTGTTATAATATATTTATGAATTGTATGCGTCATTCCGCATAAACTGTACAATTTATGTATAATATGCTTTCTATGTTTATAATCATGGAACTTAAGATTTGGCCAGGATGATTGAATCATTGAACTCTCTTCATGATATGCCTATAAGGTATTTTTCATCATCATATTACCGCGGTGTACAACAATGTACAGAATTTCAGACTGCCACTTTAGTAGTTGTCCGGGTTTCCCTAGCTTCTATCAGTGGAGCCTAGCACTAACAACATCAATCCACGCGGAACTAACTTAATCATATGGTGGTTAGTCGTTATTATACTATTATCTTTGTAGCCACCTAGTAATTACACAATTGTAAATCCCTTCATTTTATACACACTGCCTCCATACACATAATTCCAAATCAAACATAAACGTACACTTTTGAATCAGAGTTTACATCTGATTTACCACCTGCCACAAAATCCATCACTTCCTACAAACTGCGGTACTACAACTGCAACACATGTGTAGTATGTACAACATTCAAGCATCTTCACTCTCCTGTCGTTACACAGCTAAAAAAAAACCCTGACTGAAAATACGTGCGCATGTAAGTATGAGCTGAGTACAGCAAAACAACATCCACCCCTGCGACCCGACTCAACCTTTCGCCAGCGCAACAACATCCCCAATTCTTGCCTGGTCTTGTAAGTACACAGATTCTTCTCCAGAGAGCTGGAGACCCCTTGATTAACCCGACTAATTTGGTTTAGCTCTGAGCTAACTGCTGAACTGGATTTCTTTTGTCTCAAAGCTCCAAGCACTTTCAAGCTTGGTACAAATGCGAAGAGCCTTCCAAGCGATAAAGGAAGCACTCGCTCGTCTCATTTTAAGTCCCCACTTGTAATCGGGGGCATGAAAGGTAGTCACTAATTTGTTCAAAAATGCCTTTTCATTTCCACTAGTCATGTGCAATCATTTGTTATTGATTTGTTATAAATGCTTTTCACCTACCAAACTGGTGATATGGAAGGAACTGGTCGATGACAAGCAATTTCAATTGCTCCAAAGTTTTGCATAACTGCAATCTGTCGACGACGGCTTGACTTAAGTTTTGCATGTGGTTAAGTAACACAATATCTTTAATGGTTTATCTTGTTCAAATAGGTATTATGCAAAATTCCTGCTCATTTCAGCACAGATATCTCACCGACAAAGAATAATTAGTTATGTATGTACAGATAGTAAGTATGCAAAAACTTGCATTCATGGTAACTGACTATACAGAGCTAACAGATTTAATTCAGTTTAATTTTTACATCTTTTCGTCAATTTCGATGAATTGTTATTCTCGCACTGGAATTTTCATTAATTGCGTAACTACAGTAAATCCACTGGGTGGAATGGTGGGAACCACTTAGTGTTTCTTGCAGCTCCTTAAATAACTTGGCTCATATATAGAATCTATGCAATAGTAAGTGAACTACCTAGTCTACTTGTACACCTCGATCATAATTCTCACTCACATGGTTCATAATAGAGTAGGGGGTAGTGTAACAATACTTCATTACCCTCTATAGATATATTTACGTAATTGTAATTTGCACCTTTAAATTCTACAATTCCTTTCCACATGTACTAACCACTGCCGGCACTAGTATTATATACTAGTTAAGCTAAGAATTGGTACTTTCGTTTTGATTCTGAAATTTCAATACCCATCGAGAATATCGAGATCCTGAACATAAATGCGCAATGCCCAACTCCACACTTTCCTCCCTGATCTTCTTTATCTTTCCCTGCAGTTCCATCTCTCTCAACTCACAACATATGCAATCTATAGGCAAATGAATATTCTATGGTATTAATCCCTGCCGTTCTCCTAACGATAAATAGTCAATCTATTATCAATCCTAAGCCTACTTATAGTACTTACATAACTCATTTCCTACCTAACTGAAGCAACCAGTAATCATCACAAGAGTGTTGATAACTCAACCGTCACAACACAATGAAAATACTAGATTATTGAACGAAACTTGAAATATAAAAATCAATAATGGTTTTTTGGCTCAATTAATTAAGAAACTTCTACCCATATAATTATTACTTAACTTAAGCATAAATTATATGCAATTTATTAATTATTATGAAGTGCATCATAATATTTCGTCTATGCATGCAAAACTTTGTACCTTGGCATGAATTACTAGAATAAATGAATAAAATCGCTAACAGGATAAACACTGTATGTAACTACCGAACTAAATCTTGTGTACCACACTAAATATAACGCAAAGTAAACTTGTTCGAAATACACACGTCTACTTGATGTAGCAAACCGAGCCAGCAAAAACAACACTGTGTAGTTGCGGATTTAAGTTCTCAAGTAACTCATTAGGGAAACGCAAATGGTTAAATAATTAAAACTTAACAACTTAACATAAAATGATAAAAGTGAAGAGTATAACCGTACAAACTAAGTAATAAAGTAGTAATTAGCTGAAAAATCAAATGCAACAGCCACTTTTAAAAATAAAAGAAGCCCAAATAAAGCAATCAATAAAATACAGCATAGGTTGATTTTGGTTGATACGAGACTCAAAAGCATACATTATAATATTGTGTTTGGTTAGGGTATCTTTTGCTTCACGCAGATGATCGTCTTCTGACATTAATACCCTTGGAGTAATAATAATAAAATCAAAATGTGCACTACAATAAAATAAGTAAATACAATTTTAGTTTTCAGAGAGATTGTTCCCACGGGCATGAGTGACACAGATCGATCAGTCCATCATATCATATGCCCGAGTTGCACAAATTATATACTAAGTTTAAGTTAAAAAATCGAAGCCTACGAATAGTTTTCGAAACTATTTGTTACATGTTAAAATACGCAGGTATTAATTAAATAAATAGTACGAGGTCAATTAAAATTTGTTAACTATTATAATAGAATGATAATCATTTACTCCTAAAATTAAATGTAAAGTTACTTGTCTGGTTTGAGATAAGAGACTTCGTATTCACAGAATTAAAATGTATAGCTAGACAGCGTTAAAACAATAGCAGTACCCATATTAATAGCAGTGCCCATACAAGTAATAAATCATAAGTTTAATACGGCAACATGATCTGTAGACCTGTCTAATTACTGCCTACCTAGTGTGAATGAGAAAACTTAGCGTATATATCATCTATGTAACTGACGGTTAAAGTTAAAAGCAAATCTTGTAGACGAGTTTGTTTCATTTCTAATGGTACACAGTTCCGACATCAAACATGGCATACTGCACATGTTCGGTGTCCCATTTGCGCAAGTAGCATTAGAAACACACGCGGGTTTGGTAACCTTCTACTAATGATTGTAAGAAAACACAAAGAATGAATGCAATGCCAATGTAATGTAAAACCTCTTCCAAAGATTGCAAGCATTACAGATAAAATGGTTTAAACCAGTAAGAGTCAAATATTACATTATTAAATTACTACTCATTCTAACTAGCAATAATCAGTGAATTCACTGTTATCATAAGTAAATCCAGTGACGTGAAGGTGTCTTACAGCTGTAAAGGACTGATTGAATAATAAGCTTCCGATCCGAAGGCATTTATAAAAGCAACTCTGAATGCATTTATTAATAGAATGAGCCTTCCTACGTCAGCAAATCTCTAGTATACTTTCCCTAAAATAAAATTCAATTCATCCAATTTTCTACAGAAGAATTCATATAGTTACTTTTCATGATTCCCGTTTCCTTCTGTTACTCTGTTATTAATGTGCTTTGACCAGACTTCTCCTTTCTGTCATAACTTAACCAGCGTTTGTTCTTCCCCTCCTCAAAAATGTCAATGTTACTGAAAACCGAGTAAGGACTTAAGTTCCGTTACAAAAAGATTCACTTTCCTCCCTGTGCCGTTGCATAATCATCATTGTTAATATTTTGTAAACAAACTGAAGTCGAGATTTCCCACTGCTCATTACAACATGATACTTACATACATACTTACAATTAGCCAGACTTAAAATCTATTTATTACAATGTACAGTATACCTAGCCGAAGACTTTATAATACTAGATTTAATTACACATTAATTATTATCACGTCGTACTTTTCTACTCCTTAACTTCAACGGTTAATTATAATTAGGTACATGAATTACAGTCTTGTCTCGTTTAGAAAACAATAATGCAACGTCACAGGAAGACCAGTCACATCTTTTCTTTGTTTTACTTTACACAACTACTAATAGTTTCTGTATTGCGTGGAGGCTGCTTGATTCACCTTTGTTTTACTTTACGTTACACTTTCCTCGTAAAGGTTCTTTGTAAGCTAGTACACAACATTTCTAAATCTTCCTGCCTTAACATCTGATAGTAAGGCTGTCTACGAAAAGCAGGAATTCTTTCAACGACGCGTGGTAATTAGTGTTCTTTGTAAGGAAAATAAATCAAAACAAAGAGAATATAAATCAAAAACTTACTAGTTACTTTTAGAAACTAGGATTTTAAAAATAAAATCAGCAAACTGGAGTGAAGTACTAGTGTGACGTGTACTAAATATCCAAGAGGCAACGGCATAAAATTACAATTTAACTCACTGCCAAAGTACAGGAGTACTGGTTTTGAGTAAGGCTGTTATTGTTATTTAGTTATTTTGTATACAAATCTTCATCAAGAAATAAATCTACCATGCGCCGTTTAATGAAGTATAATAAAGATCAAGATGGTTGAAAACAAGGCGACGCTTAAGTTAGTAGGACCTCGTTAATGTTTTCTACTTAACTGTAATATCACGGCAGGGTACACTAAGTCAAATTAATAGTAATTAAATATTAAACGCGACGTCATGCTAACAGAGTGATTTTACGATAGCGATCAATTTTACTATTTTTTGGTTCCTCGAAAATCTCAAATAAAAATACATATTCATAAATATATTTCATAAATCATAAAAGCAGGTAATGGGTTCCTATGTTAAATTAAAGTAGAAATGTACTGCGGTTTTAAAAATTCTGCTAGATTACAGTACGGAACACGCTCGGAGTCAGATATAAAACATCTACATTATGTTTGTGTACACTAAATATGTGTGTCGCGTGGGTGTGACTGGAGTATGTTCTCCTACTACTAGTCGTGTAGCTCGAGTATATTTTCAAATAATACAGTTCGTCTTTTACATCCTCCAGGAATCCTAGAAGATGAATCACTCTGAGTCTTTCTTTAAAAAAATTAAATACAATATGTAATGTGACAACTAACGACACAAACACACGTTAAAGAAATTAAAAAGAAATAAATCACGATAATAATATAATAATATATAATATAATAATACTAAAACAAAATTGTATTGTGGAAGCTTAATTATAATAATAATAATGCAGAGATAGACTAGGTGGTTTTGATTTGGATTTTATAAGTTGCTTGTGTTTTCCTTTTGCTTCTCTTGTCACGCTGTTCGTGTCATATTACTCCTAGACAGTATTACTGATTATACAACACGACCCCTCACCGACTAAAAGCATTCAAGTTCAAACTATATATATATCATATATATTTATAAGTATGCATATGTATGTTTATGTACGTAATTTAATTTCAAAAATACGCAGAACTTGCGTAAGCCTATCAAAAAAATCGCTTGAATAAAACACAAGGCGGGGTAGAGATTAGATTTTTTCAATTCAGGACTTTTCGATTAGGTTATTCGTTTGTTAGGCAGACTCGCCACCTAGAAGATCACCAGGCAAGAGAGAATTTAACGAGGATGGAGTTGCTCGGTCTGGCGCATCCAGCCCAGCAGAACCCCATGGACTCGACGACCACAGTGGACTATTATCACGGAGTACGTTCCAAGGGTTGTCATTGCTTGACTGTCGACTATTGGTGTTTCCTGATGAGATGCCTGCAAATTCCAAGTTTTAAAGTCCTAATCAGCCACAACAGCGCCACGCATTTTTTTCATTTTCTACAACTGGTCTTCCCTGAAAACTAATTTCTGCTAAATCACAGCACAACTAACCTGCATTTTACGAAGTATTTATCATTATAGCCACAAGTTACATGGTCGCTTGTAAGTTTATCCACAGACTGATAGCATACGCCTTTGCGAATTATGTAATAATTTCAAGATCGAAGGCGAACAATGAAACGGGGTTTGCCATACCTACGTTATGGTAATTAAATCCTCGTTTAATTGTCAAATAAGCACCAAATGCAATTTGTTCCGCTACTGTGATTTCCTAATTTAAACTGAGATGCCAACTTTTGTCGGATAATGTTGCAAATACGGAATGAACGAAATTACAAAAAACGTCTAGCAAGTTATCAAAAGATGAATTATCCTACTATAGCAAAAAAGCTTAACACGGTAAATTATCAAGCAAAAAAGTAATAGTTTAAGATTTCAACTGACCAGCATTATTAGAAGCAGACTGGGAATTATTCACAGCTGCACTACCATTGAGCCCTTGAATCAGATTGTGCACATCACCCTCCCCAGCAGTTTCAGCTAGGATTGTCGTATTTCCCAACACACAATTATTGAGAGCATTTTGCGCCTGTAATCAGAAGTAAACAATACAAATTCAATTTAAATACAAAATGCTCAAATAAAACAACTCAAAATTCGTTAGATCCAAAATAATATAGTCCCAGACTTAATCGGATAATATTTGGCGTACCTTAGCTGCCTCCTCCCGACTTGCATAGCGAACAAGAGCAACGCCATGACTCAAGTATAAATGGAAGTTCTGAAGAGGTCCATGCTGAAGGCACAGAGTCTTGAGAGTGGAACCATCAATTTGTGGAGTAAGATTTCGAAGCAAAAGCCAGAAATGCGACATACCACCCCCTTGATTAGTTCCCCAGGAAATATTAGAAGAATTATTTCTGTACGAATTAAACGAATTTGAATTCGTTCCCGACGTGACATTTCCACTTGCAGCGGGTACAGCAGTGGTTGGGCCGCCGGTCTTTTTTGGTAATCCAGGTGGAGGTCTAGAGCCAGGTACAACATTTCCACTGTTCGCTCCAGTTCCGTAATCCCAAAGGTCACGTGGACGCATATCATCCCAAACTCCTTTCGTTGAATTTAATTTGGCCATATTGCTAGATAAACATGTTGATTATTAATCGTCAGAATCAGATACCTTTAATTTTGTAATTTTAAAGTCAAAATTAAACTTATAATATAAGAATCATCCACTGCACTAATTTGACAAGTAATCTTTACTTTGCTATGCCAGAGGATGAAGAGGATGTTGGAGTAAAACTCCATGTGTTTGAACTGAGACTCAATGGAGTAACGAGAGAATCCGATGCCATGGATGATGCAGCAGTAGATGGAGCATTCTTTGAAAATATCTCCGAATTATCTTTAATGGCCGCGAGACTTAGAGGAGATCTCACAACCTTTAAAACAAAACAATCACTCTTATTAGCATTTTAAAAAAATTTAAATTGTGATAAAATGATGAAAATAATAATAGTAAAGTTTAAAATAATACGAGCTCATAAGAATGAAACTGTACTTTATTCGAGGGCTGACTTACTGAGCCGGGTGTAATTGTTGGATCATCTTCCACAGATTTCATAATCTGAGTTCCTTTCCATGGTTTACCCGGCTCAAATTCTGGAACTAAATCAGATGGCCAAGCATCCGAGCTGATATTGACATTAACAGCTGAGTTTGACTTGTTCGCGTCGTCATTCATATTCATATTGGGATTGTTATTGCCTGAAGAGTTAGTTGTAGGTGGATGATCGGTTGGCCAACCATCACTTCCAGATCGAGGTGCAACTGACGACCAAGTACTGCGTAATAAACCCATTCAGTAAATAATATAATACAAAATTGCATCACATCTCGAAACTTAAAAGAAAATACTTAAATAAAATAGTCTATAAACATTATATTCATAGGATAAGTACATGCACTGAAAATGAACCAATTCCAAACAAAGATGCATATTCAATTATACCCGTACTTGTCAGACTGTCCGAGATTAAAGCTCGAATTATTCTTGAGAAGACTTGAGGAATTATTGGACTGGGGGCCAGGAGCCCGGCTAAACTCATTTCCAGGGTTGTTGGCATCATCCTTCTCGAGTGAAGGCACCTTGGTCCACTGTGTCAGTCTTGACTGTTGATGCTGACCAGACTCTTTGAGTCCGAAGTCCGAGCCAAAGTTACTCTGAAGGGCTGACATCATCGGATCCATCACGGAGCCAGTCGTATTTGGTAGAATCGGTGGATTGTTGAAAAAGTCATTCGTTGGTTTATTTGCTGCAGCTGCAGCAGCGGCTGCCATTAAATGATTGTGTTGCTGTTGTTGTTGTTGCTGCTGCTGCTGTTTAGCATGTAAGGCCTGCTGAGCCGCAATTTGGTTATGAAGATTGTTAATCTGCTGCTTAGTCTTCGTGATTTGGACAGAGAGCTGAAGTGCTGCAGCTGAATTGGTCTTTCCAATTTGTTGCTGAGCTTGAGTCACCTGTGTAATTTCGGTAAATCCATAAGTTGAGCATCCGGTTGTACTACACGATACATACTAAGCTGAAACAATGCATTATTAACTCAATATATCTAACCTGTTGGAAGATCTTGATCTGCTGGAGCAGTTGATTGAGCAGGTACAAACTTTGTTGGGGCAGTGGATGCTGAAGTATCTGAGAACTCAAGTACCCAGCCTGAACTGCCATTTGGATCTGTTGAACTAACACTCTCAACTGGCCTGGAGAAGTCGGATTATTTGGCTGAACACCCCTCTGCTAAAAAAAACGAATACATACAATACGTTAGAGAACTCATTCCTCATTCTGACTAAACTCATTTTCGATAGAATGAACGTTAACGGCATTAGAAAGACATTCTCAGTACTGTATTCCCTATTACGAACTCAATCAGGTGGATATACAGACCAACATTTTTACGGTAACCCTAGAAGTCCTAGGCAACGTTTAAGTACTATTAAACACTCCACCTATTACTCAGTGGAACGCCCAACAAGGACTTAAATGTTACCGAATAAAAGTATCAACTGTTTGTTGCACTCACGGCATTGAACGCTTGTGGTGGGTTTGGCTGTTGCTGTGTCAGTATTTTCTGAATCAACGATGGATTAATACTGGCTAGACTAGGATTAGCCACATTATTAATAATCGAGTTGGCACCCGGGAAACCTCCTGGATTCGGAAACCCTCCTCTTTGCTGTGGAGGGTGTCCCATTCCCATCGGACCACCACCAGGACCTACACCGAGTCCACTTAAGTCGAAATGATCCTCAGGTCCAGGACCAACTGGCGGAGGTCCTCTCCTCTGTTGCTGTGGCTGAAGTGGCCCACCAGCCCAAGGACTTTGATCCATGGGAGGACCACCGCGACCTCCACCAGCTACCGTTAAATTATCCAGCGTGTCAATTGCGTCGGATAGATTCATGTGCGAAGATCTCAACGCCAATTCAAGGTCTTCTTTCTATAATTCGGAAACATAAATACAAACACAAGTAAATTAAATCGAGCTTCAGGGCAGTCAATGCAATGGCGCACACAGTATTGTTAGTAAATCAAATCAGCGAATCGAGTCTTTTCCCACAGAAGCACAATCCGATCCCCTCAAAATTGATAGAACAATACAAGAATATTTACTGAAAATTCGAACACGCTGGTCACCTGGATGACCCTTAAAATGTAAAACACAATAGCAGTACAATTAAATAAACATATACATGAAGTATTTCGTTACAGACACATTTCTGGTGGGCTCCTAGGATAAGCTCCGGATTACCAGGATATACCAAGTAGCCCAGAGAAATCGTTTATGGAAAAACGAATGTTATTTACTCCAATAATTGCTGTTTTTCTTTTGATTACATTACCAAATCAATTAATTATTAAAAGCGTTTCCCCACCGTCACCAAAAAGTTAAAGATGATCTAACATATTGATATGCATAGCAAGGTTAAGTTACTAAAAAGCAAAAGCACAAATCTAACGAGAATTTACCTTACTACGGAAGTCCATTCACACAAAATAATGATTTTACTACTAGTATTAGTATTAGGTATACAAATAAAAGCAACAATTCACTAGGAGCTTCTAATACCGACGCCAAACCCAAAGCTTAACTACAGCAAAATGTAAGTGTTTCAGTAAAGGTATATTGGAATAAGCTAAAATAGTTTGGTCTGTTAATTAAAAATACTTTTGAGCGACTAAGATTGAGTAGGTAGTTATAATTCAAATAATTTATATGGCTAACCTTGTATCCCAAGTCGGCTAAGATTTTTAAAGGCCTACTAGCATCCTTAGCGTAGTTACCGTTACCGTTAGCATAAGTATCGTGCCTAGATCTCTGCATTGCCATGGCCCAAAAAACGAAAAAAAAATCCAAAAAAAACCATAGCAATTCTTAATCATGTGATGTCAATCAAAATTATAAGCAACTTTATTTATATACTAAAGTTGAAGGTTACTATTTGTGTTCAGTTTGGCACCGAACAAAATTAATATTTTCACCGTCTAAACTTATACAAAAAGTAACATCCCTGAAATTCGTAGGTCATCGAATGTTTAAACTTACAATGGGTACAAATATTATGATTAAAGTTGACACACACAATCCTTTCAAATGAGTTCAACGTGACTCAGGAACTCGAGCTACACTAAGACTGAGTTTACTTAATTTCAAAAAAGTTAATTTTCGTTTACAAAAATAAATATAATGCCTCTGTGATGAGTTGAAGCTAGAATAAAGTACTCGTGATGAGTGGCTCACCCAAGATTCTTACGTTTAAAAATTAAATAGGCTATATTGCATTTCAAATAAAACAGGAAATATAAAAAAGGGATTAATGACAAATCTAAAAGATCAACATTAAAATAAAAACAACTAAACTTAGTAAGAATTACGTACTAGCAAATTGGCAATCGCTCGCAATAATTTGCAAACAACAGTGAAAAATTAATTTATTATTTCTGACTTCACTTCGGCAAATTATAAAACTTAGCACTAAGCAAAGTTAAGATGAAAGACAACCGAAGGAAGCAGGAATTATCATTCAATAAAAATTACTCTATACGCTAATACTGAGATTACCGGAGGTAGAAAAAGATAAATACGAATTTCTTACAGGATTTTTGTGCGTTCCTCCCCAAGACGAAGTATCCACGAGGCTGTCATCACCCCAGCCGGAAGCTGGATTTGTGGGCGTTTTTGGTTTTCCCCAAGAATTGTGCTGCTGTTGCTGCTGCATTGGGGGTTCACCCCAAGAGCCGCCATTGTTTTTGTCGTCATTCCAACCACCACCTCCACTGTTAAAACCATCCTGTGGTCCTTCCGGACCATTCCATCCATTCCTGCAGAAGTCCACAGTGATTCGCTTTATTTGGATCACTTTACGAAAAGACTTAACATAAGCAAATACAAAGAGCACATACCTGTTTCCACCACCACCATGACCCCACATAGGATTTCCAACGCCATCCATTTTGTTGGGCATCCCTCGGTTGGGTGGCATTCGTTGCTGCTGCTGGGGAGGAGGTTGTTGCTGCTGCTGCTGCTGTTGATTCGGCATTGGGTTTCCCCATAGTGAAGTTCCATCATCGTAATTTGGAATATTGGGCACTGCTCTGCGCTGGGTTGGAGGTGAAACATCATCCCACCCGCTATTTGATGGTTTGTCCTTCATACCAACATGGCCACCATGATTACCTGGCCCGCCAATATTGCCAATATTTCCATGTCCTCCAGGTGGACCCGTTCCCCACTGGTTTTGAGGTTGAGGTGGCTGCTGCTGAGGAGGTGGCTTATTCCACATACCCTGGTTGGGATCGACGCCCATGTTTCCGCTGTTCATGCCCCCGCGAGCATTATTACGATCACCCCATCCACTCGGAGCACTGTCGTGCCCTCTTCCTAAATCGTGACCTCCATGCCCTCTTCCCATATTACTGCTCCAATCATTAGGCTCTTTTTTCACTGGAACACAAGCAAAAAATATTTGTTAGTCCATGTTCGCATCACACAAGCTCAAACGTTCCATCTGTGAATTTTATGCCCTGCTTACGAATCCTAAATCAATTAAGTACGCATATAGGTGCTCTAAAAATATGACAAACCTGGGGCGGAATTTGGCCACATCCCGTTTGGCGGTTCACGTTGTGGAGGTGGCTGCTGAGGTCCATTGTTCATGCTGCCCCACTGCATTTGGCCACTGTTACTGTTTCCCCCGCTGGAATTATTATTTGGTGGAGCTGCGTTAGGCCCAGGTGCATTAGTTGCAGGCGGAGGAACACCACTCCATACGTTTGAACTGTCGGCTCCATCATCTTCTTCGCCCCATGTTCCTCCAATGTTAGTTGACGGGGTATGGCCCCAAGGAGCCTTTTGAGTGGCTGGTTGGGGAGGAGGTGCCCCACCATTGCGTAAGTTAGCTTCCCACAGATCTGTACCATTGTTCACATTTACTTTCCAGTTCGCTGCTCCAGTACTGCTATTGCTACCTGCCGCTATTCCCCCTAAGTCTTTGTGCTGTGGCTCTGGCGAGCCTGGAATATCCCATCCTGAGTCCTGATTGACGTTTTGCTGAAATTTAAAATGAATATAAACATGCAAAAAATGCCACCAATAATTTTATATGAAATCAATGATATGAAAAGATGTGAAGAATTAAAGCAAGGAACTTAGGAACATACCCCGCCCCATCCATCATGACTAAAGAGAGCATCACGCATACTGTTGAGCTGTTCAATCTGTTTGCTAGTGACACTGGAGTTGCCGCTACCGCCGGGCGTGGGTGCACTGTTAATACCTGACATTGGCGGACCATGACCAGTCACACCAGGGTTAACGCTACTGGGATTCATAGCATTGGGATTGTTGCTCATCGCAGAAGTATTGCTGGGATTGTTGACGTTGTTCATGGTATTACTGTTTCCACTGGTAGGTTGGAGTGATTTTCCAGCAGCTTGAGCCCATGAGGAAGTCCCGGAATTCGTGATGAGTCCACCCGAATTGGTTCCTCCTGGCCCTGAATTCTGATTCGGATTTGTACCTACGGAGCCCGGATTCATTGGACTATTTGGTGTATTGTTACCCATCACGTTGTTTACATTTTGATTCCCCATTTGCATTGGATTTCCACTGGTTGGAACGCTGGTTGCATTTGACGAAGGATTGTTATTCATTTGAGATCCTACAAAAACAATTAAATACCACTTTTAAGTTGAGTCGAGCAAAAATCATAATCAACACACACATCGACAAAACTTTATCGAATGGAATTTAAATATATAATATATTATGCACTTCCTCCTACTTTGAACCTCTTTAAAAGAAATGACTGCTGCCTTGAGTCACAACAGTAACTTAGACGAACTTTCCAAATATCTTCCAAAAATAGTCTGGACTGACACGTGAGCTTTACCCAATAATTCTAAGCTCTTACAATTAATACCTACCAACACAATTTAATCTACCTTCGTCCTAACGCCGGCTACACGTTAATCATAAGCCTTAAATAGCACCTTCATCAGGAGTAGGAGGAATCTAGTCACTAAATTTTCACACGTCTCGAAGACGTCTTGCTTCTGATCGTGTGTCCGCGTAAATAGTTTTTTCATCCGAGATGGTAATATATTAGTATAATGTTGTACGGATGCCTTTGTTATTAGGCGGAGGGATACTACCAACTGTTATCTAGCGCAGTACTGCAGCTACGGTTGCTTAGAACGAATAAATGAATTAAAATCTACCTGGAAGTACTGGTTAAAGTCCAAATAGCAAATAAATATAAATCAATAAAATATGCAACATGTACATACAGTACAATTTAACACAAAGCTAAAGACCAAACTGGAATTTTTTATTTGGATTCTTTAGATATTGTAGGAAACTACTTTCGTTAGTTGGATGCAATGAACGTAAGCAAAGCCTGAAGCCTGTAATGTCTGTTAGATTCACGTTTTTGAATACACCGCTCTGCTTCTGTTCCCTCCTAAATCATTCACTTTTAAAGCTGATCTAACAGATAAGGGATCATCCATAAATGACGTCACTCAAAATGTCCCAGTTTTGGCACCCACCCACCCCGCTGTCATTCGTGGTCACTCCGATCCCTGATGACCCACCCACCCTTCTAAATGACGTCATTTCGCTATTTAAACAGATTTTTAATGAAACCGTGCAACTGACCAGGAAATTGAAGCCACGCTGCACAATTCTAACATTTCTCCTGTCGAAATGGAAGTCGATTTATACCCTTGTACGCCAGAGAGCACATAAATATTAAAATTTGGGTCCTAACCAGGAAATTTTGTAACAATGGAACCGGAGGGTTTACTCCGGGGCAAAAAGCCCGAAAGGGGCATAAAGCCCGAAAGGGGTATAAAGCCCACAAAGGGATAAAACGTCCAAAGTAAGGAGAAAAATGCCCAAACGGGTCCAAACGCCCGAGCGGGGCAAATAGCCTATGTCCCGTGTCAAACCCTAATTAAGATAATTTGGCCCCGCGGGCGATTTGCCTCGTTGATAGGCGTTTTGCCCCCTCGAGTTGGCGTTTTACCACTTATATAGACGTTTAACTTTTTGGGGACATTTTACTCCTTAGGGGCTTTATGCCCCGTGGGGGCAATTTTCCCCCGGTTAAATTATTATGGAACCTTGGGCAAATGCTCCTTGCATGCAAAATGCCTAACTAGT
>JAQFZC010000478.1:0-49274 GCA_034695205.1 Dicyrtoma fusca
CGCGCATTATTCCATTCAGGCCCTCGGACCCCCACGTACAATTAGAGACCCGCGTAGTAAAAGAGGATTTACGGTACGTCTTTCGTCCATATGGTTGACTGGCTAATGGTTGGCTCTCCAGTATAAACTAGAACTGGATCTAGAACTAGAGTTTAGATAGAGGATACATTAGCTTTAGCTTAGAGCTAACTTGTCATTGAGATGAAAGTAATGTAGTTAGAAGAAATGGACACCATCTCCAGTTTCCCCAGCGGTATAGCCTTGTCAAAGGAATACCGACACTATGGACGACCACCTACAGTTTTATAAACTGGAACGAACCGGGCATACCGTAAACACACGATTATTGTCACTACCTACGCCAGTCTTTTCAAGTTACAGAAACTTGGGGCGTTTTAAAGCCAAGCTTATTGAGGCCAATAACGTATTTTAATACAAAGGACTGCACTGCTTTAAAGAAAACGAGCACTGCAGAAATCCCTCGAAAAAATGTAATGAGCGAAACTGTAGTTTTGCAGTGTTTTTAATGAAACTAACGCTCTAGAAAACGTTTTTTAGACAAATTGGCACTGTTTACAAAGTATTGCCATGAAAATTAGCTTTAAAAAAAGAATTATTTACAGAACTAGCTTCAAAAAAGTGCATTCAAGACACAATTCAAGTCTTAGAAAACGCGTTTTACAGAAATTGGCGCAAATTCTATTTAAAAATGTCCTTTGCGAGGAAATTACGTCTCAGAAAAGCTGTTATTAGAAAAACAGGCGTTTTAGAAAAAGCGCTTTTGTTCTAGAAATCGAAGTACCTTTTAGAAAATCTATTTTTAAATAACAGTACACCTTTCAAAAAAGAAGTTATCTGCTCCAAGGAACGTTCAAGAAGACTGTCTTTCAGTTCAAGAAATTGACCGACCATATGGCCATTATTCCTAACCCTAACACAATGCTTTGTTGTAGGAATTCCCGTTTTAGAAAATAGGTCCCAGGTTCTTACTCACTGACTAGTGAGATTTACCGTTTCGATGACGAATGACGCAAGAAATGTAGAGAAACTAATGCTGGAAGCCCTCATTAAGCAAAAATAACTGATAAATACAGACATTTCAACAATTTCAAGCATCATCAATAGCGAAGCATTAGAGTACAAGGAACCGTTTTTGACAAATATAATCTTCGTCAAGTCTGAAACTGATCCTAATACGGCTAGACAGCTGAGACTTAACCTCCAAAGCAAAAACTTCAAACGAAAACTAATCGGATATTTACGTTCTCTGCTCGTCCGGGTATAATCCGGACAGATAGGAAGCTACCCACCTGACTTCCCGTAGTTACCATAATACTTGAGGTGGCTCGAGATAAGAAAGGGACTAACTGCTATAAAATAGAGTGACTCCCTTTGAAATCCATCCACTACAATCTACTGTCCCCCACCAGCCCACCACTACACTACACTAAACTAGAAACTACTAAACATGATCATGTCAATCAATGCTATTCCCACGCAGAGGGCTTTGGCAGTTCCAAGAAGGACGAAAACGACCAACAAAACTGAAGTGAAGAGATGGTTCGTTCTTTGGTTCGTTCCTTGGCGTAAATAAAAGTAAAAGTAAAAGTAGACGAAAACCGGAATGACAGCGACAAGGACAAGTCACCTTCATCTCGAAACTCTCACAGAAACGGAAAACAGTCAACCGCTCTCTCTCTCTCTCTCATCTTCATCTCATCTCCCACCGCCAAACCCAAAGAAAACTGATAACTCCTTTTCATCAAGATATTCTATTCTCCCTCTGCGCATCCTTTCCTCACCTCTCTCCTCCTTTTTCCAAACTTTTCTCCATTTTTCACCATTTCCTCTCTCTCACTCTCTCAGCTCACCCACAAATACGGACAAACACCAAAGAAGACGAAAAAAAACTTAGACTCCACACCAGTAGACGCAGAAGGCAGAACGGAGGGGGGTTTGCAAAAATGACGTCACGTACGTAATAAATGACGGGCCCCCTAGGTATTCTTTAGTTGTTTTTTAAGGCTTGTTTGAGACTACTGGAGACTGAAGCACCCGAGCGAGTGAGCGCACCCGGATCATGTTGCACATTTTTTTTTTTATTATTTCGGATTTACACAGCTCCACTACGGATGCGGATGATGCTGCTGCTGCTGCTGCTCCTTGCTTTCTGTCGTTTTGTCTGTCTACACACAAGTACAGAGAGAATTCTGTAAGTTTCCGTAGACTGTGGAAATGTACGTAGGTACGTTGTTAGGAAATTCTGTAGCTTCGAGTGAAAAGCTTGGATCTCTCTGTGCAAACTAAATGCTAAGCCAAAGTAAAGCAAAGCAAAGTACAGAGCAGAGCAGAGTGTAGCCGTCATCCGTCCGTAGGTACACCAAACAGATGTTGTAGTTATTTTCGGGAATCTTCTTCTATGGTTCAATCCCATCTTTATACATTCTCCCTGTACACTTCCTCCTTTCAGAGATCTCCAATCTCACTCCGTATGTATACTAATCTGAAACTAGCAGCAGGGATTAGGAAATAGATTCCTATTTCTTATCTAATAATGTCTCAAGTAATCTCACATCTAATATGCTCTCGCTCCTTCCACTTCCACTTCCCCTGACGCAATAAGCGCCCAAAGGAGAAAAGACTCTCTCATTTTGTTGTATTATTACATATTATATTATATTTCGTGGGTGAAGAGGCAAGGTAAGCTATTCTAGCAGGTGTAAAAGGGGGGTTTGACTATAGTAGGTACTATAGTTTACAAAGGCATTTTTACTTGGAAAAACTAGGTAGGCATTTTAGAGTAGTATTTCCTGAAAGAGGGCTGAAATCGCATTTGATGTTTTTAGAAGGCGACTACTACTATACTGTTGTATTTTGCATTCACAGATATGTATTTAAAAGGCAACACCGGTGTCCTACTTAACCGTTTGAAACAGGCAGATTTTCTTATTTGGCAATTTAAATGAAGCAAAATGTACTACTGGCAAGTTTTGACTCTAAAAACGTCATATTTGCACTTAAGAACATGTTTTTTAAACGATACAATTTGCAATATTCTTTTTGTACACGTTTTTAAAAGGTAAAATGTCCTATTTGCACGATTTTGAAAATATGTAAAATGTCGTATTTACTTGTTTTCGAAAAGGTTCAAAATGCCATATTTCCATGTTTTTTAAAAGGTAAAATGTCCTTTTTGCATGTTTTTTAAAAGGTCAAATGTCCTATTTGCATGATTTTAAAAGGTAAAATGTCCTATTTGCATATTTTTTAAAAGGTAAAATGTACTATTTGAATGTTTTTTAAAAGGTAAAATGTCCTATTTGCACCTTAAAAATGATAAAATGTTCTATTTACATGTTTTTAAACACGTAAGATGTCATATTTGCCTCTTTTTTAAATGGTAAAATGTCCTATCTGCATCTGTTTTAAAAGGTAAAATGTCCAACTTGCACCTTATTAAGGTAAAATCTAAAATGTCCAATCTGCATGCATCTACCTATTTACAAGACAGAAAATGTAATGTATTGCTCTGTTAAAAGGATGCAGCAAGTTCCACGTAGTGTTTCCAAAAGTTACAAAATAGCAAAACACTAGATTGCATAGTTTCAAAGCAAAGCAAAACCCCCTTTTTCATGTTTTACCCAAAAGTACCTACCTAGGTATAACCTATACGATAATAAAAGAGAGGTTGCTACCGTAAATGTATCCACTAAGAGTAAGACGCTAAAAATACTCCCTTGACTTTGAAGTGTGAAGTTATAGGAGAAACCTGAGACAAATCCTTTTGCTTCTACTACAAGTAATTTTATTGGAATTTTTGGCAAACCTTCCTTTGCTTCTTCAGCACCATCCTAGTATCTTATATCACCACCATCCCTGTACTCTGTACCAACACTCGAGATATTAAATTCTCTCCCTCGAAGCAATTCCGAATTCCCAAATCCCAACAAAATATTAGATTACCTACTTGTACTAATTACCTGTTTACCTCCAGCTTCTCGTACAAGGGATCACATTTCCCAATACAGATGCCAATATAATATTTCCTACTACACTAAATTGCCACTACTATAGCAAATCCTAACTAACAACTCTCCAACGATTAATTATTGCTCCGTTCCGTGTAGCTGCTAACAAGAGAGATTCATCCCACTTGCCAAATTTTACATGGCAAGTCAATTAGACCCATGCCACACCATCATCCCATCATCCGCACCTCACTCACTGACAGCCATAGAATCGGATCGTGGGTGTGTGTGTGTGTGTGTCTGTGTAAAGTAGACAAATTATTCCCTTCGGAACATGGAACGTGACGACCATGACACGACCATAAGAACGTGTCTACAATTCTACAAGCAATAAACAAGGAGCCAGAACCGTGTACGGAGTGCTGTAAGTCTGTATCATGGTTCCTTCCGACTTCCGAATCCGAAAGTGTCCAACTTACTGTCGATGCTTAAGCTTAGCTGAGACCCCACAGATCGAGATCACTAGGACGCTCACAATACAAAAGACAAAAACTGACTTGAATTTAAAAAGATGAAATTCCTTTCGGATGATTTACAGACGCTTTGAAGTTCGAACCGAGAACGCTTCGTCAAGTGCTTATCCAGCCTAGCCTTTTTTTTCAAAGCATGGCAATGCATTTCAAACAGGAATTTGCACATTTGCAAAAACGATAGTATTTAAGTAGAAGTGCTTTCTGTCTACTTTTTGAAATGCTTAACACAAACTCTAGTACTAGCACGTAAACAATTTGAACTGTTTTAATGTACCTAGGTAGATTAAATAGGTACCTACATATATAAAGCTTACAAGCATTGAAAAACATGCAGTTTTACGTTTTGCAGCTTTCGTAGTAACAAGTAAATTGTTAGCAGGGCCATTTCGCACATTTTCGAAACATGGAAATAGCGCATTTTGCATTTGTTCCAAATATAGAAATAGCACCTTTTGCCTTTTTTCGAAACATGTAAATAGCACCGTTTGCCTTTTTTCGAAACGTGTAAATAGCGTCTTTTGCCTTTTTTCGAAACGTGTAATTAGCACCTTTTGCCTTTTTTCGAAACGTGTAAATAGCAACTTTTGCCTTTTTTCGAAACGTGTAAATAGCGCCCTTTGCCTTTTTTCGAAACATGTAAATAGTAATTTTGACGCCTTTTCAACAACAAAAATGCAGAAAATAGGGCAGTTTGCCTTTTTTAAAAACTTGTATGTAGGTATATGCACACTTTGCACCTTTTGGAAGAACAAACGTAGGAGCTGTAACGCCTTTTCAAAAACACGTCAAATATAACATTTTGTACCTTTCGAAATCATGTAAATAAAATGTTTTGCATCCTTTCAAAATCATGTAAACAGCACCTTCTGCACCTTCTTTAAAGTATGTTACAGGAGCCTTTTAAAACTGGGCTAGCTTTTGACCTACCTAACTACCTTATGTGAGTTTGTATATTTACCGAGTCGATGTTTTACTGGATTTTGCAACTTTTCGAAATCATGCAATTAGAGCATTTCGCCCTACAAAACATGTTACTACAGTATTTTCCACCAGTCAAAGGAATGGGAAATGAACATGTGTGACAGCCTTCTAAAATGGAGCAGGTATACCCTTTTATGACGCCATGTAACAACCTAGTTAGAACTTTTTACAACAAAATCAATAAAAGCAAACTAAATGAAGGACGCTACTCCTTTCATTTTGAGCCCAGGGGGCTGCGGAAGGCCTCAAAGTCCAGGGGAAAGCGTCATCGTTTAATAATAATAGAACCATACACGGCACAGCGATCATCCGTTAGCCAGTTTGCAACTTCAAAAACTTCCCATCAATTAACGTTGAATGGAAAATGGAACTCACAAACTTTGCTAATAATATATTTTAATATATATTTCCTTATTAATGCCATCAGCACTCGTTGGCTTGAAGCGCATCCCATCATCATCATCAAGAGATACACGAATGGAAAATGGGCCTGCTATTTGTATCCTCCAACCTCTGCACTCTCAACATCAAAAGATTTCAGCGAGGATGTTGATGTTGTTGTTCGATGTGAGACAGCAGAAGCAGAAGGAAGACACGAGATGCTATCTATTACTAAATACAATTTATCCACATGTCTAAATAGCGAGCGTACGTACGTAGGTAGTCGGTAGTACTAACAGCGTAAATACTTTGTCTCTGTCCAAATCTCACAGTCACTGTACACAGTACAAGATGTACCGTAGAACTTCGATTAGTCAAGAACTATTAGTCAAAGGGGCCAACAACGAGGTACATATCTTCGTGTATCAAAGAAAAGCTGGTGGCAAAGATTCTTGAATGCGGGGACGAATCGAAGATTGACGGTAAAAGTGGTAAAACTTGACTGCAGAATTCCATTGAAATGTTGCGAATCTGTGAATCTGTCAACCCGGCTTCCTGCCACTAAATCCCCCGCTCGTACATCTCCTAATCACAAAATTCCAAAAAGCGGGGAGGGGAAAGTTCTACGATGAAAAGACGAGAAACGACGGCGACTAAACCAATACCATTAACAACAAGAACACGGCGAACATTTGAAACTGTCACAAGATTACAGAATATAGCATAGTATAGCCACCACCGACCATTATTTTATTTTATTTCGTCAACTCACCTGGACTCGAGGATCAGCAGTAGCAGCCGCTAAGAAGGGATGATAGTAGACACCACTAAATGGGAAAATACAACAAAAAGAATCATTTTAACTTTTTTTTTTGAATAGCTTTTTCCATTTTTCATTTTTCATCCCTCCATCAATCAAACAAGAAAGAAAACAAATCATAAAATACAACAAAAAGAACTGGAGGTGCCCGGTACATAAATTATTTGGTTTGGTTGGTAGGTTCGGAGACATAGAAGCAATCTACTTTAGCTTTAGCTCACTTTCTCTACTGGACAGTATACATCTATACAAAGGTGTACATACACAAGGAAAGAAACCGAAATAAATAAAAAAAGAAACAAAACTGAAACTAAAACCGATTCGGGTAGTAATGGGTTACTAGTACAACAAAGAAGGACTAGACATTCGTTACCTAACCGTAAGTCCAGCTCTACTGATATTTTTTGTACACTTAAAATACTCCATGGAGCTACACCTACACACATTCTCATTCATAACTAATGGCAAACTAATGGTAATGCTTTCACGAACCTACAGCACATTTTTACGGCAGTCAAATTCTAATTTTTTTTGTAGCTTTCCAATTCCAACCTTTCCTTAAGTCAATGCACTAAAATACTGACGCCTATAATTATCATTTTTGCCATCACATACATTCTCTTATATATTTTACAATCATAAAGTGATCTACGTAGTAGTGGTGGTGGTCTCTAGTCTGTAGGTCGGTCGATTCGACGAGATACATAATTCTCATTAGAATTAATCGGGGCTTAAGAAGCTAAATTACGTATTTCTGTTCTGAAAGTTCGGATTAATCTATACGGCAAAGTGACGGCATCCTTTTTCGACTTTCTCATAATTCCTAAAATCAAAGTAAAAAGTAATCTGGTAATAAGGCACAAGAAAAGGTGCAGTAGTAATAAAATACGGTTTTGCTTCGTTCGAAAGTCGAAACATTCAATAACTTACTACAGAATTTAAAATACGCCCTTTTTGAAAACATGTCAATAGCTCATTTGGCACCTTTTTGAAAACAAGTAAAAAGGATATTTTGCACACCTTTTTGAAAACAAGTAAGTGGGGCATTTTGAATCTTTTCGAAAACACGTAAATTGGACATTTTGCATCTTTTCGAAAACGTGTAAATTGGACATTTTGCATCTTTTCGAAAACGTGTAAATTGGACATTTTGCATCCTTTCAAAATCGTACATTTAAGACAATTTTATCTTTTCCAAAACATGTAAATATAATACTTTGCACCATTTAAAAAATACACATGTACTACAAGTGTGTACAAGTAAGCCACTCGCTGCCTTACGGAAAACAATCAAATACAACATTTTGCACCTTTCTAAAAACCTGTACGCTAGAGTCGTATTCGTATCGTGCAAGCTTTCAAAAAAGTGAGAATGCCTAACAACTGGATATATCTACACGCCTTCGACATTTTGAACCTTGGACTTGTGAAAAATGACTAACAATAAGACATTTCCACCTTTCTCAAATTAAGTCCAATAGATAATTTACGCGTCACTTAGCTTCTTAAGACCCGTTTCACGGGGGGAAAAAGAATGTTAATGCCTCCTTGCATCTCTCAGTCAACGGAGCAGAGCATAGACCTTAAACAAATTATCTATAATTACACCGTATCGACTTTCCTCCGTCCATTTACACACACGTCTATTATTTGTGCAAGGAAGCAAATGCCTACAGCAGTCAGACATACACAGCTTTATAAATATATTATGTACAGCCGTTGAGTTGTAAAAGTGTAAACTACCTATGCTGCGGATACTTATTGTTAGACATTTTCTCTTTCTTTTTTTTATTTCACTTCCGTCCAAAGTAAGTGCGCATGAGTTCTCTGTTCCTTTGTACATAAAAATAAAAATAAGTTTTCTCTCTCTACTACTCACTCACTATCACATCCTCACATGCAATGCAATGTTGGCTCAAAATGTAATGGCCAGCAATAAAAATTGACAGCATTATATCCCTGCAGTCAAAATAAGAGCAGATGTTTTTTTTAAACGGAGAACTGCTTGCCACCACCATCACCACCACCACCACCATACCGGAAAGTGCGACTAAAGCTCAGTTTCCATCGAGAATAAAAATAAAAAACAAGCATGCACACGAGAGTTCACTTGGTTCACTAAAAAAAAGGAGAATCGTCCCGTGAAACTATACACAAAAACACACACACAGGATTTGTTTGTTCGTCAATTAATTATTAGTTGTTAGCTACCCAGCACAGGCAATTTTTTTGTAAAGTCTATAATACAGTTACAGTAGCTGGACAAGATCAGACAAAATCCAAACCATTCTTGCTGTCCGGTCTGTCTGTACAATAATGGTCCATTTCGATTTCAAAATCATAGGCAAAAAATTTCGAACGTACTATAGCAATAAAAGTAGACTGACATATGGCATATGGTACAAAACAGACTTCTACCTCTACCCACACTATAACTATTTATACAGAGATGTAATTGTTACACTATTTTACAGAGTCGGACCACTACATTGTGTTAGTTTGCAAACAATTCAATGTTTCTTTTTGTAATTAGGCATATAAAAACCCAGTAAAACACAATCAAATTAATACAATGACATAATAATAACACGTTTTTTTTCAAAAAATGGAGATGCTTCTCTTTGATTATTAGTAGGTATGTATGTTTATGTAACACAGTAAATATATGTTTGTCTTTTACCTTTGTATTTCACCTATGTTTTGGACCTTTGGTCTGTCGGAAATAAATAAATCAATAATAATAGATTGATTGACTCAGTTTTATTCATGAGCTGCAGTGGATTGGGCTCAAGCCCCCCACACAACCAGTATTTATATAAAATATTATAATAAAATTGCTATTGAGTTTTGTCCTTAGCTCTTATAATCGAAATGAAAATACAAAATTTCGACTGAATTACCATCTAAAATAGTAATAAAATTTTACTTTTTTTTTTAAAAAAAACGTGCCTTCATATATAGGAGGATTTTCCGGCAAACTTAGCAGTAGTTGTAATCTTTACCAGTACCAGAGAAAAAGAGGAACGGACAAAACTCACTAGTCAGTAGTAGCTTACATAGGTCTATAAACTAGTTAGATAGATAAATAAATTTATAATAAAAATAGAATAGTAAGTAGATAATAAAAAAAGTATTTAAAAATGAATCAAGTCAGACAGGAAGAAGTATACTCAACTCAATCTAGAATCTACTCACTCAAGATCAAAAAAGAAAAACCTACTAACAAAAACAAACTATAGAGCTTTTGAACAAGATAATTATATTAGATAATTATAGCCAACAGTAACAGTACTTCCTATAGGCATATGTATGCATCTGTATATAGCTACATACATACATACTTTGAAAACACGCAGGCTGATATGATTATTACTAAATATCAGTCATCAGTGGGTACTCTCAAAAATAAACAATCCGTTCGCATATCGTGTAAGTAACTATATAACTACTGACACTACTGAGACATACCCGCAAAAATCCAACGCCAAAAACTAAACTAAAACAAACAAAAACTACACCCACCTACGTCAAATTCATTCCATTAAATAAATTAAGAAAAAGGATTCAATACAAAGTTCATAAGGCAAGGCTAAGTAGTTAGTACACAAAATTAGTATAAACAAAATACAAAAATGGAGAAGGATTGTGATTTGTGATCGAAGGAACATGAGGGAGGCGAGGGTGACGGTAGATCAACGCAATGCGGTGCGATGCAAAGCAGTGGTGGATCGAATGGAGAACGAGGACAGGATTTGAACAGCAATTCACAGAGTTGATGGTAATTTACTGAAGGAAGGAAGGAACGAAGGAAGGACCAATTGTGAAGTATAATTGGAGGCAAGATACTGATCATCAGTATATTAGTAATTAGAACCGACGAAACCTAATCATAAAATAAACGTAAACAAACTTGCATGGTTAATTAATGACTGACAATTCAATACACAAATCAAAACCATCTGTATAAATTAATCACGCTACGCAGTATCTCTACTTAAAGCAGCAATCTGTATCACCATACCAATAAGGAAGTGGAATTGTCAAAAGGAATAATAAATGAATTATTATTACAGTTTTAAAAAAGAGGGGAACACATGCAACAAGGCAAGTATCATCAACAGAACCAACGCAACGGTCACGATGCACAATTGTTTCTAGCAAGAATTAGTGTTGAGTAATAAAATTGAAGTATTTAAAGAAAATTTAAATTGTGGATAGACTAGTAAAAAAAAATCGTGTTTGTAAATTTGACTTACGGTCCTAATCCATGCATGGCACTCGCAGCTGCACTGAGATTCTGAAAAGAGTTTTGACGAGCTACGGCCGCAGCAATGGCCGCTGCTGACCCAGTATTGGCAACCAATGGGGACTGGTAGTGATGACCCGCCACGGTGGTGAGTCGATGTCCTAAACCACGGGAAATCAAACCAGCTCCACGGATGGCTCCAACTATACAGGAAAAACGGTTCCAAAGAAACAAAGAAACAAACAAAAAACACACATCAATTCATGAATTAAGGGTGTAAAAGTGTAAAAAGTGGAATTTCCATTTAGTAATCATTCCAATATACTCAGAGCATCTGTGAACGTGTAACAATAAAAGGCTTAAAATCGATAATCGATAGGCAGAGCCACCAGGCTCACAGTTTACTAATAGTATCATCAATCAATCATCCATCAATCACGATCAAAAACGTAAAACGTACAACCGCACAAGATGGAACATCCATGTTTCCCATTCCAACACTTCAACTAAACGAAAGGGTCAAGGGGTCACAAGCCCAAGATGGGGAAAAAAAGATGTTGCACTCAACGATTCAATTCAATCTCTTTCCAATCCCAAGACACTACATTTTCCCCCTGCGTCACTATCTCCTCAATTTGAAAGTAAAATTACGCAGTAAGTATATTGGAAGACGGAACTGTACTACAGACAAGAGAACAGATAGAATTTATCTACTAGAGGAAAGGAAACTTCTAGAATCAGGAATAATTTAAACTGTACATATGTACATTACGTATGCTATCTGAAAAACGGGAAAAAGTAAATCGCTACTGGCTTCCTTAATTGAAAAATGTTCCTCCTTCAGTTTAGACTTAACTGCGAAATGACCAAAGACATGGTGTTATATCTAGTATCTACATAGAGTTTCAAATGTTTCTGAAAATGGTAAATTCTTGTTTTGCTCTTTCGAAAATGCTCGTTACTAGTTTTGCACCTTTTTGAAAATGTTCGTTACTAGTTTTGCACATGTTTGAAAATGTTCGTTACTAGTTTTGCACGTTTTCGAAAATGTTCGCTACTACTTTTGCACATTTTCGAAAATGTTCGTTACTAGTTTTGCACGTTTTTGAAAATGGTAGTTAATAGTTTCTAAGACCTTGATTTCACTTGCAGGTTTATCCATGGTTAACTTTAACTATAGTTAGTTTATCCATGATTAGCGTGTGAAATCCGCACTAACCATCGTTTTTACCCATGGTTAGTGCGGATTTCACACCCTAATCATGGATAAACAAACTGTAGTTAAAGTTAACCATAGATAAACCTGCACGTGAAATCAAGGTCTAATGCTTTCAAAAATGTTCATTTTTAGTTTTGCTGGTTAGTTCAAAATGCTAATTTTTTGTTATGGATTTTCTGAAAATGTAGATTTCCAGTTTTGACCTTTTCGAAGACATTCATTACTAGTTTCTAATGTTTTTGAAAATGTTCATCTATAGTTTTGACGTTTTTTAAAATGCTAATTGTTTGCTAATGCCTTTCTGAAAATGTTGATTTCTAGTTTTGACCTTTTCGAAAGTACCTAATTTACTTGCTGGTTTTGAATGTTTTTCAAAGTGTTCATTTCTACCGTTAACCTTTTTTAATAATGCTAATTTCGTATTATAGCCTTTCTGAAATTGTTATTTGTTTTCTAGTTTTGCACAACATCAGTCGTTTCACGGTTTCCCAGTTTCAAATAGGTACGTTAAAAATAAATGTAAATAGCGTTAGTCTACTTGGTATTTCATAAACACAACAACAGTAACAGGTTACAATGTCTGGGGGAAAACACTGGGAAAACATTCCAAAAGCGAGGCACGAGGCGTTATAGACATCTTAACAAATTTCAGCACACTTGAGCATTACATTCTGTAATATGTAATTTAAATTTAATACTATGCATACATTTGGAAAATAACTGAGTGCTTTGCTTGTTTCGCAGTCGTTCGTTCGTACTTAGGTACTTAACACGAGGAGAAATATAATAATTAAAATAAGGAAAATAATCACCAGCACCACTACCACCTTGGAATAAAGGGAAAGCTGAAAGAGACAGAAGCACGTAATTTCAAATGTCTATAGACTCATAGGATCCCTTGAACAACAAAGCAAAGCAAAGCAAAGTAAAGGCAAAAGGAAAGCAAAGGCAAAAGTAAAAGGAAGGTGAGGAGAGTGAAAGTTAGTTGGTTTGTATTGTGTGTGTGTGTGTGTGTGTGTGTGTGTGTGTGAAGGAAAGGTAGCTTTTTCACTCACTCCTTTACATAATTCAACATTTCCTTGAATGAGAGATTAAATGCAAATATTGACGAAGGAATCCTTCCACCAGCTCCACTTGAACTCTTCTTACTTCTAGACTTACACAACTTAATACGAAATTTTGATTACCTACGTGAGCAATGGCTGTACATACCTACGTAGAATTACTTAGTGCTTTAGAGCTCCTATTTAAAGTGAAATATGTAATTATCAGCAGTCTTACAGTTAGCTTTAAAAAGCCTTCCCTTCCTTCTTTTTTCTTTTTTAGTGAGTCAATTGCGCAGTATGAGCTCAAGAACAAAATTAATTACAGAAATCTTCTTAAATAACGAGCAGGAAGACACAGAGCACCAGTGAGTGGTTCAAGAAGCCAGAAATTGAAATAAGTACCAATGCATAATACAGACAATACATAAACCAAACCATCCTAAAAGTAAAATTAAAAGCAAAGTACCCATCCAACTTCTATAGCCTACAATCTGCAAGTTTTACAATGAAAATAAATTGCAGTGCTACATAATTAATTTACATGTTTTGTATGAAAGGTGGAAACTGCGTCATTTCAGTCATTTTGAAACAGGGAAAAATCTACTACCTACTAGTGCATTGATCACTCTGAACAACGTACTCTTTTGAAGCGATGGAGACTGACTGTCATATTGGCATGTTTTCAAAAAGGTGCAAAAACTATAATTTCCATGTTTTCAAGATGAAAAGGATCATAATAACGCTCTTTACAGAAGAAGCAAAACGTACTGCTTACACTATTTTGAAAAGGTACAAAATTTTCTATCTAAACGATTTCGGAAATGTGCAAAATGTCCTATTTACATGATTTTGAAAAGATACAAACTGTCCTGTTTACACGTTTTCGAAAAGGTACACAATGTCCTATTTACACGTTTTCGAAAAGGTGCAAACTGTCCCATTTACACGATTTTGAAAAGGTGCAAACTGTCCTGTTTACACGTTTTCGAAAAGGTGCAAACTGTTCTATTTACATGATTCTAAAAAGGTGCAAACTGTCCTGTTTACACGTTTTTGAAAAGGTGCAAACTGTTCTATTTACATGATTCTAAAAAGGTGCAAACTGTCCTGTTTACACGTTTTTGAAAAGGTGCAAACTGTTCTATTTACATGATTCTAAAAAGGTGCAAACTGTCCTGTTTACACGTTTTTAAAAAGGAGCAAAATGTCCTGTTTACACGTTGTTGAAAAGGTGCAAAATGTTCTATTCCCACGTTTTCGAAAAGGTGCAAACTGTCCTGTTTACACGTTTTCGAAAGGGTCCACAATGTCCTATTTACATGATTTCAAAAAGGTGTAAAATGTCTTAACTACACGATTTTCAAATATGTAGGTATATGCAAAATATCCTTTTACTCGTTTTGAAAAGTTGCAAAAAATAAAATCCAGTAACACCTCAACTCGATAAAGATACAAAGTGCCTAGGTAGGTCAATTTTAAATCCTAATTGTAAAAAGCTTTTAGAAAAGGTGGAAGAAGCCCTAAAGGAAAGATGGGTCCAAACTACCTACCTACCTAGAATGTCAGGAAAAATGCTTTCTGCCTTTGAACCTTTTATTGGATAGACGTCATATTTTGAGAATTAATTCTCCTTTCCTTCTCCCTTTCGCTCCATTTGATTTTAATTCAAACCTACAAGTTAAGCCTTGACTCACTCTCTCAGTCACTCACTCACTCAGTCGCTCACTCATTCACTCAGTCGCTCTCTGAAATGCTGTAAAATGTAATTTATAACTTATGGCCCTGTTTTGTTCAAGATCTGCAGCACCAACCAACCCTCTGCAAATGGAAATGCAATGGCTGAAGGTTGTAAGTCACTAAAGCTCAGACCTATAAAGCTTAAAAGCATTCATGTGAATAAATGTAACTACCTAACTCTGTACAACTACAACTCATCCGACTTATGAGGGCTGGATTCTGTCAATTGTCAAGCCACTTACGAGAATCTTTTTTTTTCGTGTGTGTGTGTGTGTGTGGACCATTTGAGATGGATGCCTAGTAGAGTAGGTATGTAATTTTATCTTGCTTTACGACCCCATGGTCTGTTTCAGGAGAGAGAGAGAGAAACAGACAGAAGAGATCATGCTTATCAAAACACATGCGAAATGCAAAAGGCGCACTGATAATGCAGTCTGCTGCCCATCTTAATTGAAACACTCTGCTTTCAACCCGTCACTCATTTCATTCGTAGCCGAACAAACTAACAACCACTACTACCAGCCACCAATGCAATGCATGCCAGGCAAGTCTAACGTGTGTGTGTGTGTCGTGTGTATAGCTATACCCTGTCACTTTTTATACATCCTTTCATTTATCAGTGCATTCAATCCAATATAATCCAACGATAGAAATATCTACATGCTACTAATGGCTCTCGTCTCGTCCTCGTTAGGGGCCTTGCGAATAAAACTTCACACAATTTGGGGGTTAACCTCTCTATTACTCCTACTCTATTTTCAAAAAGATCCAACAAGGTTGTAAGAAATAAATAGCCGTCTAAAACAGCAGAACAAGTAGTGTTAACATTTTAAAAAGGTGTAAAACAAGATATTGCACTTTTTCGAAAAGAGTAAAACGTAATGTTGACAATTGGAAATGGTGAGAAAGGAGACATTATACTATTTCAAAACGAGTAAAACATGATAATACCTCTTTGAAATGGTGCAAAACAAGATATTTCACTGTTTCAAAAAGAGCACAACGTACCTAATATTACCGTTTTGAAAAGGTGTAAAACGAGATATTACACTGTTTCGAAAAGAGAAAACGGGAATACTGTCACTTTGAAAATGTGTAAAACAAGATATTACACTGCTTCGAAACAAGAAAAAGAAAAAAGTAATACTGTCATTTTGAAAAGGTGTAAAACAAGTTAACTCACTGTTTCGAAAAGAGCAAACGGTAATACTGTCACTTTGGAATGGTGTAAAACAAGATACTACACTCTTTCAAAACGAGCAAGACAAGACGTGATACAAATAATCTTTGTAAAACTGGTACAAAAAAGGCAAAACGTGATACGAACATTTTGTAAAGTTGCAATCTATGATATTTTAATACAACACTTTTTCAAAAAAAGAAGACAAAACGTTATAATAATATTTCTAGTTATAGAACAACCGAAGCTTTAGAACAGACTTTAGAAGCATCACACAAATGCCATCAATTCCTCCGTCGTCAAATTTGCCAGGTCCTTCACAGAACCGTAAACTGTAACTACCTCCCTACATACAGTGCAAATGCAATGCCGCTAAATAACTTGTTCGTCCTATAACAAGATCACAATTTACGTTGTAATGCCAAAATTACCAACACAAACACGATGTCATTACAAAATATTTCGATTCAATGCCAAAATACATAGGAAAATGCGGGCTAAAGCAGATTTGATGATGGTAGTACCTACTGCTACTGCCTATGTACAAGTAGTGCGGGGTCCCAAGTAGTATTGTTTTGCAATTTCGGCAATTTCGTGTTATTCTACTACAGTTCCACAGAATAAATGTTAATAAGCCTTAACTTCCCACTTGCTGCCTCGTCTCGTCTAGTCAGATTGAATTAGCTGCCTCATTTTAAATACATTTTCATAATTGCCTATTTATTTCCCAAAAGTTTGTAAACTCGAGAGAAACTTGTGCAGTAACACAACACCACTAACACAACTTTTTCTACAACGCTATAAACACTACACTACTAACCCCAGAAATTCTAAAATTCTCAAGCAATTTGCTTATGAAACCATTTCTACTATTTCTAGGTATGTACTTTCAAAACCAATGAATTTCTACTAATTCAAGGCGAAGGCGAAAGTCGCTAAAATAAACAGTTTGAAAACGAATAGAAAATTCATACATAAAAAACTGCAGCAATACTGAAGAGCTGGACTGTACTGAAATTTCTGAGGAAATTGTGAAAATTCATTTCCACAAAAATTAAAATGTGGTAAACTTGTAAAGGAATGTTTTAAATTAACTGAAAAATATGACACTTGGACACATTCTAATGCAATGGCAATGGCGGTCCGTCAAAAAATGACAATGTGGCAGGAAAATACAGATATTTTGTTGGTCTACTTCCAATGTCACTACTGGGCTACTAGAGCTACGATTCCCGCACTGCGGAAACTCGGAAACTGTCAAAAAAAATCCTTTACAACGCCAGATGCCAGATGTTCCAACTTTAAAAGGACATTTGACAATCTTAATTTCCATGGGATGCTCTCTGAAGTATCTCAAGCGTTAATCTGTCAAAATTCAAAATAATAATAGTGGCTATGGCTATGGCTATAGCTATACTTATAGGATCTCCTATAAAAACTGTCCATGGTATTGGTACACACAGCTAGTAGATATTATTGATCGTCCCACTCTTAATTAAAAAAGTTAATAATGCCAACAGCCAACAGTTCTAGAAATTAGCATAAAAAATATACGACACAAGCCTAGTCGGTTCTGGTTCACAGTTTCATGGAAAAGAGACAGACAGACGGACAGACAGACGGACAAAAATTCAAGTGACTTTCGTTCAGCGTTCAGTCTATAGTGTCAGTGTTTTCCTTGACACCTACAACCTACCCGGGTACCTCCGTTCTTTGAATTACGTTACCCGGAAACGGTGGTAGGGACTAGGACGGTATGTATTCCTGTACCTGGGAACGTAAGCCTGCTCAGAATACATAATTCGAAGAAATCCTACTTATCCTATATACATGCTTCCCTTTCCTCTGAATTATGAATTTAATTTCCAATTCTTGACATGACTTGACTTGCGATTTCACAAAATGAAAAAAATATAAATTTTATACTCAATTCGTACCAAACTTATTACCTAGAGGTAGGTATGTAGGCAGTTTGCTAAGAATAAAAATGGATATGTAGTCTTGTACGATCAACTTATTGGGATATAAGAAGCGAAATGACATTATTTCAGTACACAATCGTTTCAAAAAGTAGGCACTTCAAAATATTTCAATTTATTTAAAAAGGCTATATACCTACCTACACAGTTTTCAAATTACAAAACCCTTTTTTAGAAGGTGCAAAACTTCGCTTCACAAACGTGCAAAATCACCGATTTACAAGACTTTTAAAAGGACCAAAGTGTTCTACTCACATTTTTTTGGGAAAAGTGCAAACTGTCCTACTAACTTGTTTTTAAAAAGCTGTTCGAACCGTTCTACTTGCATGTTTTAACCTTTTTGAAACGGAGATATGCCTAGTTTTGCATGATTTTGAAAATAGTAGTTTCTAGCTTTTACCCTTTTGAAAATGGTAGTTTCTAGTTTTAAGCTTTTTGAAAATGGTAGTTTCTAGTTTTTACATTTTTGAAAATGGTAGTTTCTAGTTTTTACCTTTCTGAAAATGGTGGTTTCTAGTTTTTACCTTTCTGAAAATGTACATTTCTTGTTTTGACCCTTTTGAAAATGCTACAAGTTACCTAATTCATTACACCTCTCAAAAAAGCTAATTTCTGATTTATTTTACCTTTTTAAGAAAGCTGATTTCTAACTTATTGACCTTTTTAAAAAAAGGCTAATTTCTAGTTTTGGCCTTTTAGAAAAAGTCAATTTGTAGAATACACAGTTTTTTAAAGCCATATTCTATGGCTTCCCTTTTCCAAGAGGTTAAAAACGTCAAAATGCCTCATCTATGTACATATTTGTACGGATCTAACTTTCCGTGAAAAGGGTCAAAACACTCATTTTGCTTCTCCCTCCAAGCTATTTAATACTGACTGAGTGCTAATTAATAGTTGACTCTCATGCATAGCCTCATTTCCATTTCTCTACATTTTCCATGCGTCATATAAAATATAGATATAAATATTCGACAAAAAAGCCAAAAGCGTCCATCCATAGACGAGAAAGTATCGAGATTCCCAAGAAAATATGCCTCCGCATCTGGTGGGCAATAACTCATTTTTCCATGCTACAAAATTTATAATTGAAAATTGCTCGTTTCTCATTTCTCAAACTTTGCAAGATTCAGCAAATAAATTAGAGGAAGTGCATACCAAACTATAGTGCTACATAGCTATAGGTAACTATAGGTACCTACTACCACCTACATCTTCTTTAGTACCCATTTCTATACAGATGTAGCTTTACTATGTACTCTCTTATATAAAATACTAACTGACGGAAGAAAGTAGTTTAGAGGAACTAAGTTTTGAAGTCCACTAGCACATCTGTGAAGAATTTCCGTGGAAGTAAAGGAAGACTGAAAATGGAAAGTGAAATTGTCAGCCAGAGCGACGTAGAGCCAGTCAGCCAGAGAGTGAGTGATGGGTAAAGTAATAATTGTAAAAGCAATTAAGAATTAACCATCTCAAAGTACCCATCTACCTACAAAAACGTCACAAAAACGAGAGGAAAGGGAAAAAGATGGAAGGTAAAAGCATATAGCAATGCGCAATGGTGGTCGCAGGTTTGGTTTTGGTTAGAAAATTTTGGCATTTTGGACAAGGCGTAAAAAAAAGAGACAAATGACAAATGACAAATTGCACATTCAAGAAACAAAGTATAGATATACCTATACGCAATACGTACCTCTATAAATATAGTAATAATATATAAATGTATAATAATTATATATAAACTAAATACTAAATAGAAACGTCAAACACTTTGTCCAACTGACCATTTGCAATTCCAGCTGCTTGCGGTTTCTTGGTCTGAACACGGGCGGTTGCATTATTCACCTATAGAGTTCACAAAAGAACAGGTTAACATTCATTTCCACACACGACATGCTTGCTTAGATGCTTTGTTGCTTAAAAGAGATGCAAAAAAATCCAAAAAATTAAATAAAAAGATTAAAAAAAAATAACTAGGTAATATATAGTCAAAATTTTAAACATTACAGACTGCATTCATTCAGACCAGACCATCATACCATTAACCATCATACCAACAACTAGTATACACATTACATACACTACAGAATCATTATCATCATCAAATCATCATCATCATCATACAACTATATATCAACTACATATACCTCCGTCTATAAATAAATAATTGCCCCTACAGGCAGTTAATATCTAAGAGAGTAGAGAGAAAGGAAAGATGAAGGACAGCAAGAAAGAGGAAAAATAATTTTAAATTACAATTAATTCAATTAATTTTAGTCACAGCTTCAACGATTCAATGTGTGAGTTCAACAATTATTTTAATTTTCTTTTTTTTTGTTTTGCTCAGTCCGCATACGGTAATCAGTAGCACACACACAGCTCACAGCAGCACAGGACAGAAAAAAGTGTTTCAATTTCAAACTCACAAATGCAAATACAATGCAAACAACCGGAAACAAACGGTCCGGTGTCCGGTGACCCGTGACCGGTCAGTCAAAAAGTACAATTCAGTGACAGACTCTTGTGCTCACAAATTTGTTAGTTGGATAATTAATTAATGCTTGTCTTTTGGAACTGACGATGAGTGGAATTACATTAAAATAAATCGTCACCTAAGAAGCAAAATGCTTCTTACGAGACGCTATGTTAAATTGTGTGGTAAAACTACTGGTAGGTATTTTATAGAATACCAAAATACGGAAGCAGTAAGCAAATGAGTATTTGTAGTTAGAAAGCGAGGCTCTACTGTACATATTTTGTAATTATTTTGTAAATTATAAAGTAATTTACTCAATACTGAATTACTGATAATGCTCTCTACCTTGTTTCATATAATTAAGTTACTGCGTCACATCATGAGTGCGTGCGTATATGTACACAGTAGCAAAAATATATTAAATTAAATTACTGACAGAATATATAGATTTGCTTTTCAATCAATCAATTATCAATTAACATGATCCCACAATCCAATTCAATTCAATCCAATCCAATCCATAGTACATTTAGGAAGATCACATTGACAGAAGGTAATTAATTTTAGTGTGTTTTTTCTTTCTGTTTTTTAACGAATAATTATAGCACCAATCGGCAATCGGCAATCGCCACATTCTCAAGTCAATTTCATTCCCTTTTTTTTCAGCCACCAACCACCACCATCATCATCATAATCATACCACCACCACCATCATCATCAACACCACCAAAAATCGTAGGTAAACTTTAACCTACACAAATTATATACAGATCACCTATAATTGATTTAAAGTGTAAAAATGCGTAATGCTTTAAATGGTAAATAGTACGTACAAAGTGACAAGTACACAGTCATATTTTATATTATTAGATTGTATCATTCCCACAAACTCAGTGTCGACGTTGCAATAATGCAATGCAATCAAATGCAGTTTAGAGGAAAAGTAGAGAGACAGAGACAGACAGAGAGAGAGAGAGAGGTTTATTAACTTGTAGTACGTACAAGTATGTAGTAAGTACAGTGGATACAAGTTACAAGTTCAAAAAACTAAAAATTACAAAAATTACCCTTGGCCATATGGTTATTGCGGTTTCCAACACAACCACCATTCATTCTGCACAGCCAGAGTCAAATCTGTAAATAACCATGTGTTAAGGTATACAAGTATGTAAGTATAAGTATAGAGAGATTTTATCAAATGCCTATAGAAGGTAAAGTACACAGATGACAGAGAGAGAGAGAGAGAGAGAGAGAGTGGACACCAAGGCACAATGAAACCATCGCATCGCATCAGCACCACATCACAATAATATTACAAGTTATGTAATTTTATTTATAAATAATTAGCCTATTCGAAACTGGGAAGCCATGGAAAGAATGCTTTAAAAAAGCGATTTTTTCTAGAAATTAGCTTTTTCAAAACGGTGCTTTTTCTAAGAATTAGCTTTTTCAAAGCAGTGATTTTTTCTAGAAATTAGCTTTTTCAAAACGGTGCTTTTTCTAGAAATTAGCTTTTTCAAAACGGTGCTTTTTTCTATAATTTAGCTTTTTCAAAACGGTGTTTTTTTCTAGAAATCCACTTTTTCAAAACGGTCAAAACTAGAAATAATATTTTCAAAAGCATTCAAAACCAATAAAGAAGACTTTCAAAAAAGTGAAAACAAGAAATCAGCTCTTTCAGAAAGCTCCAAACAATAAACGAACAATTTCAAAAAGGTCAAACCAAGAATTAACACTTTGAAAAAGATGTAAAAACTAGTTACAGTACCGTTTTGAAAAGGTTAGGATTCAATAACGCAGTCATCCCCAACCCAAACCAGATCAATCATCAATGCCAGTCAATAGACGCATAACATAAATTGAGTGGAAAAATGTGGGAAGCAGTTTAAAGTGTAGCCGAAGTGATCTTCCAACTATTACGTCATAGAAAGACGGAGCACTGAGTACTGAGCAGACCCGCTATCCTCTCTTTGCATTCCTTAAAACTTGAAACAGTTAATTACATATAGGATTTACACGATTGGGATACAAACCTGTAAAGTTTAGAAAACCCAGTAACTCAGTTGGCTCACTATATAGCGTAATATTTAGAACATCTCTTACAACTACAACAGTACAACCATAACATCTGTGCAGAATACTAATCGTAAGTTATAAAATAGTAAATAGTAAAACTGTAACAGTATCTAGGTAATAGGTACACCAAGGAAGTATAGGTTCACAATCAAAGTGTATCAAAATCCAGAATCCATATAGTACAATCCACTATCTATAGAAAATAGAAACTAGAAACTAGAAGGTATCTAACATAAACAATACACAAGTAAATACGGTATAAAAGCTATAGGTGTATCTCTGTCCCAATAAACAGTACAGAAAACAATGCATCAAAGTGCTCGCTACAAAACTACACTACCACAGTAGTGTTCTCCCTTACAAACAAAAACCCATTAGTTTTATTCAATTTCAATTAACCATGTGTCTAGGACAGCCTAGGCAACGTACCTATTCAATTCAATTCAATTCAAGAAGATCAAGTCTCGAGGAAAAAGGCAGGTAGGCAGGTAGGTAGGTAGGCAAGTACATAAAAGTGTGAAATAGAAACCCCGGGTAGAATTGTAAGTAGAATTGACAATCCATAGAGCACACATTCACTGGAGGTGGTTACAGAGAGAAAGTGAGGATAGAAATAGAAACGAAATCGAAGCAGAAAGACAGAGACAGCAGAGACAGAAGAAGAAGGCAAATAGAGATGACAAAATGAGATCAAATTTCAAATCCCCACATTATCAAACTCAATACATTCTACTACTGTACTACCCGGTACTCCATCATCCCTTGAAATTCCAAATACAGTCTACAACCTATGTACTTTACAGGAACAAGACCATCTAAACCATTAACTATGACAAAGACAAGTGCATTCTTCTAGCCAGTGGACGTGTGTAATGTCATCTCATCAAACTTTTAGTTTTAGTTCATTCTCACGTATAAAATGTGCTTCCGTCTCTACAGAATACAGATGGACCAAATCCTCAGGCTTTGATGCTCTCTCAAGTCAATAAAATGATTCAATTTACCAGCTTTTTCCCACGTAACTCTATTACCCACGTACTGTATTTCCTATTATAAACCATAACCACAGCCATAGCCATAAACCATATATAAATTATAAACCATAGCTATTATTATTAGGTAATAGTGCACCTAGCTAGGTATACTACACAGAAGAAGAAATTGCCAAAAATGTCAAAATTCCACACAAAAAATGTTAACCAACAAAAAAAAAAGGATGCTATGTGATCGTTCGTCAAACTTATAATGAAAAATAAAACAAAACATGCTTTATTAATTACACCATGGATTTTAATTAAAGGTAGGCATTTCAAATTTCAACCAAGCAATTTGTCATGTGGAGGGAGCTCTGTGCTTCTCTACAATGCAATAGCTCGAATTCCACACAGTGATAGTGATAGGCACTAGCCAGGTTAATATCTAAACCAAAAGGAAACGGAAGATAGGAATTTTAGCAATGCTTATAAACGATGCACACGGAAGCTTTGTGCATTGTTTATACCTAAAAATACATCACTGGTGTACATAATACACGCATCACCGCCGATTTAATATAGTAAAGCCACACAGTTCAAACGCAGGAGTTCATTTTGCTGACACAACAGCAGACAGACAGACAGACAGGAACTGAAAGAGAAAGATGAAGCAGAAGGAAGGAGCAGGAACCAGGAACCGAGGCAGAGACCACAATCTCTCCAACGAGGGATTTTGCAAATATTACAAAACCCCTCTACGTCATTTATGATTTATTAAATCACAGAAAGTTTTCAAATAAAAGGAGTTGTTTGTTTGTAACGCTTGTAGTAAACAGCAAAGAGCTACTACTTGCTACTTACTAATGCATAAAGTTACACAAGTTTTAAACAAATTCGGAATCACTACGCTCATATTTTGGCAAACAACCAGAAGCCTTTATAGCAGGTGCAAAAAATGAAACAAGCCTTTATAAAAGGTGTAATAAAACACGTAAAATTAGGATTTAATTTTCCCCAATACGACGTAACAACTGCAAAGGCCTCAAAGGATGTTCGAAACACAAAATATTGCGAAAAAAACCAAACTAAATATGTGTTTAGCACTTGGCCTAATTTCTCATAGACTCCCAGCTCAAAGCTCACATTTAAATAAAGGTTACTCAAGGAGTGCGAGCGAGTGAGTGTGCACGAACCAAAAGGCAAAGGCAAGGCTCCAATAAACCATATAAACCATATAAAGCAACAACAAAAAAAGAAGCAATTTTAAGTAACAGTAGAAAAAGTATCAGCCACTCAACTATGTAGATACATATCCTATCACGTAACGAGCCAATGAAGGAAAACAAAACTAAACCAAAACCAAAAGCAATCTCTACAATCCCAGCTCACTCAACTCACTCACTCACTCACTCACTCACTCCCTTGCACTCACTCTTGCAAGGCAAGGCAAAGTAAGGCAAGGCAGACCCCGGTTTAGTTTCCCCCTTATACCTATAAAAGTCTATATCTCTATAGGTGCCAGATATATACCAATACCTATTAATAACTAACTACTAACTACACCCTCACACCTATAACCTTTGTAGCAGAAACAACAAGGCCACTAAGAGCTATAGCTATAGCTACATAAATCGGAACAGGAACACACACAAATAGAAGTAATTCATCCACGAAAAGGACCTAAGCAAACTACCTACTAAACTACCGCTTCAGTAGATATTAGTCACTTTTCCGCATAATACCCAAGGAAACTGAAAGGAACACACTCTCAACTATAAAACTATAATACTGAACCTACAACCATAATCATAATCATACACAGTGTACACGAGCAACCTGCAACTAGCAGACTAGAGAAACAAGCCCAAGCAGAAAATTAATACGAATCAATAATTACAGTGTAAAGAAGAAAAAAAACGGTCTTCCTAGGTTTTTTATAACACTGCAGCCATAGCCATAGCCATAGCCATAGTCATCTAGCACAAACAAAATATTATTATTTGAATGAATTTTAAGGAATGAATTCCTCCAGGTCATAAAATAAATAATAAAAAGGGCACATAAAACAAAAAATTAATTCAAAATCCCTTTTCCTCTGGCAGGTTACATTTATATAGCTTATATGTTTCCCGTGTTCAAAGGTGGACAAATAAAATACCTACACAAATATAAATAAGAACGAAGAGGACGGTTGGTTGGTCTGTTGGTCATGTTCTGAGCATGTGACGACAGTATGTTGTTATATTGTGCTTGTGCTTTTAGCTCTCATTGCTCACTGCTCTGCCCCTGCCTCTGTACTGTACAAGATTGTAATGTATCTAGGTACATACCTATAATAATAAATTTAGTTCCTATAGGTATATCTATAGGGAGAAAAAAAATAAAGATTTTCTACTATCACAGCTATAGACTTGAGACTGCAGAGGCAGAGGTCTTTCTGGAGTGAGTGAGTGCCTTACTACTACTTAGTGCTCAGACCTTCTTGAGAGAGAAGACCAAGAAAGAAGTAAAAGAGGGAGGTTTAACTCTCATGCATAAGTGTAAGTAAAGCTCTTCTAGAGCTCCAGTTCTAGTTTCTAGTTTCTAGTGCTGGTAGTGGTAGGGTATAATAGGGAATAGTGCTAGTTTTCTAGTTTCTTTTCAAGTTTATGTTTCTGGCTCTTTTTGTACACATCGGAGTGGTGGATGGGAGCATAGAGGAGCCGTATCCATGGACTACGAGTTTGATCTTCATCATCGATCTGTTCTCCTGCCTCCTCCAGCACCAGAACCAGTACCAGTACCACCACCACCACTACGACTCAGTCCACGAGTACGAATTTAGGAAAAACACAAACCAGACTAGCAAACTATGTACCTAGTAGTAGCATACTATGCACGTGTGTACAAAACAGCAAAAGAATAACCATGTATAGGTATATCTATATAGCTACCCCGTATAATGTAAAGAATACGGTTGTGTGGCAAGTGGCAATGGAATTGCAATACTGAATACTGGCCCTAGTTCTGGTTTTCTTTTCTGGTTCCGCAACTTCCAGCTATAGGCTCCACACTCGATCTCTGTACTCTTAGATTTCTTACGTCGGAAGGACGGACAGACAGACGGACGGACGGACCGACAAAGTACAAAACCTAGTCGAGTAGAAACCAGAAGGAAAGGAAAGGAAAGACAAGGAAAAGGGAAAATACCATATAATTCCCTCACAGCATTTCCTATTGCATTGAATAATACGTGGGTAGGTACTTGGTACTTCTACTTTCTATTCTACACTAATCGCCCGTAGGGACCCAGCACTTATTACGTCATAGATCATAGATTACGTATAGTTTTGGGGGATCAGCATCCAGAATTGTGAGGCTTGTATTGTAACTAGTAAATCCATGACCGAATTTATGGACGACCCCTATTAAAACTAAAACGTCGGAATCGGAAAGCAAAGAGAGAGAGAGAGAGAAAGAGAGGCTGGCTCTGGGCTCTACTTCTCTCTCTCTCTCTGCACTCTTCAGTTCCAGTCTCCAGAGTTTTCATTTCCATGTGAAGTGAAAGCAATGTGCATATAATATATGTAATGCAATGCATCCCAATGAGCGACCATCCAAGTCAAATCGAAATAATCACAAAACTTTCAACTTTCTCCAGAGCAGCAGAGCCCTTACCCTGACACATACTACAAAGTAGGCACTAACATGATATATATTTTATACACAACTTATGTACAACCTCCTCTGTTTTTCACCCCGAGTTCACATCACTATGACTACTAGGAAGGAAGACGAACCAAGAGACCAACCAACAGACCGACCGACAGACCCACCAAACCAACCAACCAACTTTTAACCCACTACATACCGAGCTACTTTCATCTCCACTTAATACTGTACATGTACAGAAAGGAGAAAGCATGCTGGTTCTGGTTCTGCGTCTGGAACGGGAAGAGATTTATTTACACACCCATATATAGCTCACTCACCCACACACAACCCTTTGCACAATCATTCCAAAAGCCCATGGCCATGTAGGGAGAAAATACTTACATATAGCTAGGTACATAGTTTAACAAACAGCTGGAATTTCCCCTTATTACTCTCCCTCTGTACTAACTAGTAAGACAAGCGCAAATTTTTCCGCGAAGGGTGCTTCAGAAAATCATTACAATTTTTTAGAGAGGTGGGGAGAGAGAGAGAGGGAAAGTGACTGCGTGTGTGTGTCGAGTGAAAGCACTGAATTTATTATTTAGCCTTTAGTATGCCCTCGTGTTTTTGGGGAAAGCATTCATTCAGCATAGGGACGTGTCATGGTTACATAATTTTACTTCTTAGGTAAATCATGCAATTCAATAAATGGCTTTGTGGTCCAATGATTGCTGTATTATTTACAAAGCCATTCAGCATCCCTATCCATTAAGAGAGAAATTATACATAATATCCATTTTGAGGATTTACATTTTTTAAAAAACGGATGGAATTGAGGGCTATTCCTATTTGAATTCGATTAATTTTTTAGCTCATAAATTGGAAATGTCAATTTGTAGATTCTCTTCAAAATACTGACTACTGACTAAAAAGGTACATATCTAAGTACCCACTAAATTCCACAAAAGCACGATTCAAAGACATGCCAATGAAATGCCACCACTACTTATGTATAAATCACTACTAAAATTGCCAAGTTTTAGAAATTCATTCGATTCTAAAAACCCTCAGCGCTCTACGCTTATAACCACTACGGATGACCGTCATAATCTACGGTTTACGGGTTATTCTGCATTCATACTAGCTACGCTCATACATAAATCTCCAATTCAAATAGCCTACCTATCCACCGGTACCAGAAGCGGTACCGGTAGTTACGTGAGTGCCTCTGCGTCTACTGGGGGCCTATGTAAGTATAGGTCCAGGCTCTCAGCAAGTAGTAAAATCTAAAATCCTACTCTGGGGGAAAATAGGACTAAATCGAAAATAGGGAAATTTTTAGAAGAAGCTTCAGGGGAAACTAATCTAGAATTTTACAATGCAAAAGACAGAGGAAGCGCGCCAATGCAATAACGAACCAGTCAAACTGACGTAAGCAATGCCAGTGGTAGACTCAAACAATTATTCATAGCTCACGGTTTGAAAATAAATTAAAACTTAAGCACATTTAGCATTTCTAAGGTAATAATTGGTAATTACTTAAAAAGAAAGAGAAGGCTTCGCCACATTGCACTGAGCAAGGAAGGAAGGAAGGCAGGAAGGAACGCTCATACAAAAAACATCATGAACGAACGAACGATTCAAAAAATCAAAACAAACTCTAAAATACAGATTCCAAAGATGGTGCTTTTATAAAGCCATGACATGACAGTGTATATGCGTCCACTATATAAATAGTTCTAATCCGTAAATTATGTAAAATTATGTCCACTCAATAAAAATGTAAAGAAAAAACAAAATATGCATAATTTCTTTCCATTCCGAGCTAGAGACAGAGAGGTTGTTGAAGAACAAAACAACACTGTAGTTTTTTCATGTTTGTTTGTTTGTTTTTTTTGTTTTTGTTTTTTGTTTTGACTTACACAATTTTACAGAGATTTTGACCAAAGATTGTGTCCTTGTGCGCTCTCCTTCCTGTTCTGTTCGTTGGTTGGACCAACATTCTACACGAAATGGGTCGGTCCATCACCATTTTTCATGAATGACCACCACCACCACCCCCATCATCATGATCACCCCCACCACAATGATAGTTTCAACACATTTTGAGAAGCAGTAGCAGTAGTTTGCCGAGGAACTCTCTCGTTGTTCTTGTTCGTTGCTGAGACTCTGCTGTGGAACTCTCTCCTTTACCATCATCATCATCATCACCACCTGCCTCAGACCTGTTTGTGTTTTTCATAATCATTTATTGAACCCGAAATCTGAAATCTGAAACTAAAACTGAAACCGACTATAGGCTATATAGGCTATAGGTAGGTATATAGTGAGCGAGCAAAAACAAATTGTGTGTCCATATTATTTATGATCTTTATCTTTTTAGCCCTGAATTTTGGTGTGTGCGTATAAATTTTTGAAGGAGAGGGCATTTCGGTTAACAGTTTACACAAAAGTCAGGCGACGAAGGTAACATCTACATTCATGTTTTTTTGTAAATTCTCCACAATTTTTCTAGGGAACTATCTACTATAATCATAGCCGAGCTGAGAGAAACATGTAAGAATTAATTATAATCATCATCATCATCACTAATTGTAATTAAACGTGTTCCAGACACGCAAAAACCCCTTGCACACAAACCATATAGCAAAAGAATTACAGGACCACTAGGATATTTTAAAACGTTGGAACCAATCCAAAGCCAAATCCAAACCCAAAAACCAAGTACCTAGGTACCTACCTACCTACCTACTAAATTTCAATTTCAATTTCACATATTTATTAACTAATGACTAAAGGACAGGCATGAGAAATGAAATACTGGTAAGCTGTAGTAATGCCCCATGCGCTGCGGTATTAATTAATAATAATAAAAAATACCTATCGTAAGCCAAATATCTGTAATAGCAGCTGCTGCACTGCACTTTCGACTTTCTTCTTACCTACCTACCTAACTTCTGTCTAAAACTTTTGCCTAAAAATCAAAATCTACTACGGCTTTAGATTACAACTACTAGAGATTCTGATAGCGGTACCTACCGAAGTAAGCTCTAACAGTACGTCTCGTGTATGCGTGTCTAATTAACATCTACAGATTGCAGTAGTCTATCTATAGGTAGGTGCTACATAGTATACCAGTACCAGTGCCAGTACCAGTAGCATATAGTTTTATAACTTGTAAAGTAAAGTTACTTTGGGTAGTATTAGAATTTAAGGGCTACGGTCCATTAAATGAACAGCCGTAAATATTGTAACTCTTTCGATTTCTACAGAGCATTACTCTCAACTGCATTACTGAAACACAGCCACAAAGACCAGCCAAAAGGGTTTAAAAGTAAAAGAAAGTTTTATACATTTACAAAGTTACATGGTAGCAGCAGCAGCACAGGGCACAGGCACAGAGCCGCCTGGATGCTATTAATTTGAATATTAATATTAATAAAAACTGTCCAGTCAAATGTACATGGTGTAATCTGACTAGTGAGTGTTTGGTAGAAGTCAAAATACAAATACGTACAAATACATACTAATATTATAATAATTCTGTGGAGCTCAACTATAGACTATAGGTATAGGTATAGATCGTCAAAAAACACAAGTAGAAGCAGCAGTAGCAGCAGCAGCTTTGAACCTTTAGCTTTGCGGAAGATTACGTAATATCATTTTAATCTCATGCCGACCGACCCTCTAATTCAAGGAACGAGCAGTTGCAGTTTTTAACAGTCGTTTCTACACATACAAATAACAGTCACAGTACATATACCACCCAAATATATCTAAGTACATAATCTAGTAGTAGGTTGACACATATTAAGTGAAGTGAGTCGAAAGTCGAAGCCAACCCAGCCAATCCGAGCATCACTACCAAAATATTATTTTATAGATATTTTTTTTTCTCTACAGCTATCTACATATAGGTACATACCACATGTATAAAGAACGAGTCAAGTCAATCACTATAGCAAAGAGAGAAGAAAAGACGATCACTAGTCAATTTATATAAAAATGCTACAGATCCGTGACTTGGCTTAAGAAGCAAAGGGGTGCAAGTTCAAAAATTGTTACAGGCGAAAAAGTGATTACTAGGTGGTACTTGAAATGCAGTGAAAGCTTGTAATTAGATTACAGATTTTGCATCTTCAAAAAGTTTTCCAAACAGCAATATAACTGGTTTTGACATCTTTTTGAAAAGGCTAATTTCTTGTTTTGACCTGTTTGAAAATGGAGTTTTTAACCTCCTTGAGAGTGTTAGTTACTAGTTTTGCACGTTTTTAAAAACGTTAATTTCCTATTTTGACTTTCATGACAGTGTTATTTACTAGTCTTGCATGTTTTTGAAAACGTTAATTTCCTATTTTGATCTTTTTGAAAGTGACAGTTACTAGTTTTGCATGTTTTTGAGAACGTTAATTTCCTATTTTGACCTTTTTGAAAGTGACAGTTACTAGTTTTGCATGTTTTTGAGAACGTTAATTTCCTATTTTGACCTTTTTCAAAGTGACAGTTACTAGTCTTGCATGTTTTCGAAAACGTTAATTTCCTACTTTGACCTTTTTAAAAGTGACACTTACTTGTTTTTAATGTTTTTGAAAAAGTAATTTATAGTACTGATACTGACTAATTAGAAAAAGAAGTTTTGTAGAATAAACCCTTTTGCAAAGCTACTTTCCATGGTTTCCCAGTTTCGAACAAGTTAAAAGTCATTTCTGTAAAGATACTTGGCACTGGTCATTGCTATTGGCATCATACCTAATTCACGGAACCTACGTACCATGGCTTCTTAAGCCACCCTACACACAACCACTGATAAGAACGTAAATATTTTTTTAAAAGTACCAACATAGCTTCTAGATGAAAGACAAGGAAGGAATTGAAATAAATATGGCATGGCAATTGGTGAAAAGGAAAAAAAATACTCATTTAGTATAAAATCTAAATCTATATTATCTCCGAAGCACAGCAGAAGCTTCAACAGCAGCAGTAGCAGCTGTTTCAAACTAAAATGTCATCAAGGAGACAGACAGACAGACTGTATAACTCTAAGGAATGATCATCACATGAGGAAAATACATCTAAAGAAAAGGGAACGTCTACGTAGAATAAAACTCTACTCGAACGTAACAGTGTTGGTACAGTCACAGACTTCCAAGTCAACACACCACAGCACTGACACTGAATGATGAAAAAGGGCCAGTGGAAAGATTTCAGGATTTTTACAATTGACTAAAATCCAACTTTGACGGTACTTGTTGTCTATTTACACTCAATTCATGTGCCAAAAGCATGTAAAATGGAATTTACTGTTCACTTAAAGTCACGCCTCATTACGGTCTATCCTATCATTACGTGTCATCAAATCCAAATACCTATATTTTCAAAAAAAAAACAGAGCAATAAAATATAAAAAAGAAATTCACTCAAAAAAAATTATTAATATATCACAATCAACTTAGGTAAATACATACCATAAAAAAGTAGGTAAGTTAGTCATAAAAATATTTTAAAATAGCCCAAAATAGACCGCTAGACTGGCTAGAGACCCATGCTGCAATAATTTCACCAGATTATCCACCTACTACCTATCTACTTATACAGATAGCAATTTCATTTCATCATTCATAGTGGAAGTGGCACATTTACAGTAAAATCTCTTATAATTATTATTACATTTAGCTTTTATCTTCAGAGTTTTAATCCAATGCAATGCTCGAAAACAAACGTAGTATCTACAGTCTCCATCTAAAAAGATGATGCTTTCAAGTTTCATTTGCAAGCCCATTCTACATACAATATTTTCCTCCTCATCTCTCTACCCTTCCTTTCCTTGGTGCGGTGGTCCCTTCCCTGAAGTAAACTTCTTGATAAAAACTTGGGGAAAAAAAAATAAAGCTAACAATCTCTAATCTGCCTATAGGTACTTAATTCCAACTCATGTCATGCCCACGTACAGATATCTCTCTTCATATCGTCAATCGTAGAGAAGCCTGTAACGTTTACAGCTAAGAGTTTAATGGCTTAACTCACAAGTTAGAAGATATTGATTCTCGATTGAGAAACTATTCCAATTTCCCTCACCACACTAAAAAAAGAAGAAGAAGAAGAAAAAAGAAATTGTCAACTCTACTTATGTATCCCTCGACCTTCCCTATAAGTATATCTACCTACCTAGGCTGGGTCGGGAAATGTTCGAATTCGGAATTCGGAAGTATAAAATGAACACCATAAATCTCCTAGTAGCTCTCCCATTCCCTACCCCAGAGATTTTGACTTGAAAAACGGATCACACTTGGAAACCTCCTGCTAGGTAGGTATGTCTATAGGATCATGAGCCGAAAATTTACGGTATCTTTAGTCTAGGGATAAAACATTCTTCACGGTTGTAGAACATACCTACCTACCTTACTTGAATCGAATCATATCACCAAAATCATACTTCCTCACTTACACCGACCAAACCAACAGTAACAGTCCTAAAGTTCCAAGTAATTTTCACGAAAGTTGTGTCTGTCGCAGTAACAAATTGTGTTATAATGACGACATGACAAAACTTAACTTAACTTGGCGATGGCTTACAGAAATAGGTGGGTTAGAAAATATCAATGGGAAATCTCCCTACAAATACAGAATTAGAGGAGCTACGTAGGTACCTAAGGTAGGCACATACTAGGTAAATAACAAAATTCTGCTGAATTGCTGAATTAACTGAAATCTATGCCCATTTTATAACCTACCGACCAACTGCAAGGCTTCCAGGACTCCGTGTGCCCCATGTGTTGGCAAAAAATCAAAAAGCACCTCAAATACTAGATGCCTATGTATTTAGGCCAGAAAGTCTAGCTCGATTTAAAGTCACTGTAGGACCGTAGACCTAAAACCGTAAAGATCCTAAATATTAAATATCAAATAACGGAGTCCAACATTGAGTCTATTTGGCTTGGCTTTTGGCTCTGCCCTGCCGACTTGGCGTCGGCTTTGACTTCAATTCACAATAAATTCACAATTCACAGTTCAGAATTCAGAATTGAGGCACTCACTCACTCACGCTCAGGAAAAGTGAAAATAGTACATAAAACATAAAAAAAATTTTAGTGGCAGAAAAAAGTGTAGCAGTCGTCAAAAATTGTGAGTTGTGCCCAAAATACTTTGATTGATATAAGATGGCGTATTTTCTACGAGAATAGAAATAGTGTATAGCTGCTACCTGCCTACGATTGACGATTTGAGATTGAATCAAGATTACATGGGTGGGAGGTGGGACGGGAGGCCAAGAGGAAATGTAAAGTACCTTCCTAACTACCTACCTATACCTACCTACATAGAGATAGATACAAACTCTATTCAAGTTAATACCGTCTAAGAAAAAAATAATACAATTTTTTTTCCCATCATGCATGGTTCCCAAAATCTCAATCCCAATCCTAGCCGTAGCAGTAGCAACAGCAGCTGTAACAGGAAACTGAACCAAAAGGAAAAAATCTCGACGCTTGGTTGGTTTGGTCTGCTTGCTACTCGCTAGTCGCTACTCCTTGTTTATGATCTTAAACTAGTTTTATCTTTTATGTATTTGGCCGACCTAACTTTCAATTTGTCCTATTTTTAAAATGAACGAGTAACCAGCTCGTCGTTCGTAATAACAACTAACAGCAGCTTACAACATACCTACCAACATTGCATGAGACATGGGGATTACGACTGAGGATTACAGGAAATCGTTTCATAATTTACTGGTGGAGTGTACAGAACATATCTACTGTGTAAAAAGAGCTAAAAACAAAATGAGCAGGATGGCATGGAAGTCTTAAAGATTAGCGATAAATACTGTGTAAACTGTAGAACTGCAGAAACTGTACAAGTGTAGAACTCTACAACTGTAGGAAATTAATTCTGCTGCGTAGCTATTATAAATCTCTACGTCTCTAACGTTTACGTATAAATTCTGCTACACCCTTGGATTGTGGATTGATCTACAAACTTACAGAACAAAGATGACAAAACAACTATAAACAACTCTTGAAGTGAAGTAAATACATATCATTAACATTAGTTTGCATTTTTCCGCTCATTTTTGGTTTCGTTTGTAACAAAAAAAATAGTAAACAAAAAAACCGTGCAGATTAAACAAAAAAATATAAAACCAAAAAATCATTATCATTACATTACACACACCACCACCACCATCAACAGTAGCAGTAGTAGTAGTATAGCAGCAGCGGTATAGCGCAGCCAGCCGTATAGTGAATATAGCAGCAGCATTTTTGAGCATGACCCTTATACCAAAAATAAATAATTGTTTTTTTTAAATAGAAGAGGAAAAAACACAGTGATCTCGACCGGCGGATATTTATATAGCCACCTTCTAATCATTACACAGAACAGACGGGTACAGTTACAGTACAAACTCAATCAAAGTCAAAAGTAATTAATTATGTGTGTGTGTGTAGAGTACTATAAGTAGTACCCAGTTTTGTACGCTCTCATGATAATTGACAAACAAAGAGCAAGTTTTGCTGAGCCTACTTTTTTGTGATGTGAAACATAACTGTTATGTAGTTAGAATGCAATTCATTCCCAAGGAAGAAGAAGTCAAGAAGTAATTATAACAACTTTTCAAAGTACAAGAATAGCAACAATGTATATAGGTATATATATATAGCGATCAAAAAATGACACCTTGTAAATTGTGTGTACAGTACAGTACAAGAGACCAATCAGTAGTACGGTTTACGGTACTATCTCTCTACAATATGAAAACAACAATCGCAAATTCAATACAGAGCAGCTCAGCATCGACAACAATCCATATCCATATCCATATAAATATGGTAATATAAATATATAATATAGAGTAATAGTAATAATAGTAACAAGATCAAATCACAACAATGGCAGTTTGGTGCTTCACTTTCGCATTTTTCGTAACCTTAAATTCTAGATATAAAGTAAATACTGTGTATAGATACGTACGCACATCATATCACGCAGAGAGAAATGTATATATATATAGAGAGAGAGAAGTCAGTAAAAGTCACATGACAGCATTCAATGTTTTGGGAATTTGTTTTGTTTTTGTTTGGGTATTTTTTTTTACTATTATAGTATCAACTTTCGTAAGTATGTAAAATAGTAATAGTATCAAAGTAAATCACACACAATCCAATATCCAATCCACTCACTTTCAAATCCAAAAAAGAAAAAAAAACTTCCAAACAAGTAAAAGATGAGAAGCATCATCCGCATGTCTTCTCATCCGTCACAAAATTATACAAAGAGAACGAGTCAACTTACCCAGAACAATCACAGTTACGTTTACGTTAACGTTCAATTTCAAAAAACAAATCAAAATCTAAGTTCATAATCATACAACAAACTAGGTATGTGTAATAATTACCAAAAGCTAAAGCGGAATAATTTTAATTATATAAAATGTAGACCCCACAAGGAGACATTGGACTTAGGATTACGATTACGATTACGACTAGAATACCACTGTCGGTCTGACGCGTTTCATCGCCTAAATCCAGAAAACTAGCTCAAAAAAAAGTTACATAATACCACAGGGTCTTTTGTCTGCCTTCTTTTTCAAGGGAAAGGAGATGACAATGGCAATGGCAGCAACAAAAGGAAATGTGAGGAATGGCGTGCACGGAATCGGAATGGAAAATCGAACAAAACATAAAGTAAAAGTAGAAGTCCAATGTTTCTTTGTAGAATTTACTTTTGAAAAAAAAATAGTAATCCACGACGTCCCACATAATTCTCAATTTCAATACTTATATTAGGTAATATATTTCAACATGATCAAGACATATGTTGCGCTCTAATTAAAATCATAATAAATTAATACTGATAGCTCAGCTTTAGCATTATATAGCGTCATATAGTTAGTTTGTGTCAAAACTACACTACAAAATATTTCAATGAAAATCAATATATATATAGTAGGTATAATATATAGTATGAATCGACTCATGTTTCAAATTGATTCTCAAAAGAAAGCAAAAGGAAAAAGTCATTAAGCAAAAAAATAAAAAAGAAGACAGATGAGAGAGAGAGAGAGAGAAAAAAAAAGTAGAGAAAAAGTAAGAACTAATGTAATTATAAAAAAGATGTATATATATATATATATTTTAATAAAAAATACGTGAGATTCCGCATGCACACCTCAATTTTGCGCCCTTCTACCACAGTGCCATGAAGTTTTTCGCGTGCTCGCTCCGCATCAGAACAATTGGCGAATGTTACGAAACAAAAACCCTATACAAAAAGTCAAGGGGGAATATTATAAGTCAGTCAATTTTTTTTTTGCCATTCACATAATCATTATTTACAACATCATACTTTGTTTTTTACTTATATGATTACAAATTTTATTTTTGTTTTTACTTAAAATTCAATCCAATAATCCAATCCACGAATCAAATCTAATATCGTACATTCACAAGTAGCCTATACATCTCCATTAAGTTGGTTGCTACTATCTTTTGCCATCACTTACTATAGCTATACCTAGCTAAAGGCTAATAAATTCCTAAAGCTACCTAACCATTCATTATAATATGCGACCATAGCTAATTAATTTCTTTACCAAGCTTGTCAAGCAATGACAGTAGCGTGACGTGAGACTAGGTATACAATGGGCTCTCATAGTAATACAATTATTAGGTAGATTTTGCTATATTTCTCTATTTCATTTCATTAAAGGATTGTGTGACTTATATTCCTATAACTTTATGATGATTTGAGCTGAAAAATGCTTAAAATCGGTCACATGTCACATTAGCATCATTTTATGAGACAATGATTAGACAAACAAAAGCAAAGTTTAGTCAACGTTGCGTTATGGCCACGAAAACAGGGAAAATTGCATCGAAGGGATTTCTTACCTTGGATCCACGCTCGTTGAAGATAATTTCGACGTCCAAAATGGGTCCAAATGGCTGCAAGCACACAAAATAAAAATATGGCGTTCATTAGTACATAGTTTTAAAATAGTTCATCAAAAAGGCAGTCGACACTCCATTCCATTGCATTGTATTACATAAAGCTAAAGCAGAGTTGGTACTTGGAAGCGTGTAAACTTACCCCAAACATTGCTCGAAGGTCTGGATCCCGGAATCGGAATGGGATGTTTGAAACATGAAGCCTCTTGGGCTGATTCTTTCCAATGGCGGAAGACAGATCACTCAAACTTTGAGCCGAAGTCGAGGCTCCCTGGTTGAGTCCAGTGACGACAGAACTGGTCCCCCCGGTCACAACCACCAAACTATTCGTAGCCGACTCTGGTTCCGTTTGCTGTAACGAACAGAACAGAACACAGATTCAAATAACACACAGTCAAAATTATAGATTACCTCAACGAATGTAATGGGACTTGGGACTTCTTCAACACTACTTGACACTACTCTTACTCTCTACTCTCAACTCCACTCACTCCCTCCAACAAATAACAAACCTAATGCCTAATTGAATCAGCCGTAGACAGAGAAGTAAACTCCCTACCTACCATCTACTCCAAAACTTTCAAAGTTTCTAAATAGATTTAAAGAAAAAACAGAAGAAAAAAAACTTGGGTAACTTACCGTTTGCTGCTCTACGGCCTGACTTGGTATACCAGGTGTCTTTGTGTAGCCCATATTTCCGGCCTGAACAGTGTGCTACGAAGCAAAAAAGAAAGAAAGAAAGAAAGAATACTAATTAGGTTACGTTACAAGTAAGTTTCCAGCAAATTGAGATCAAACATCGAGCTGTTTGGAATTAAAAAACATTACACGAAGGGAGGTAGGCATGTGCATCGCCCGCATCGTATAATGAAGGCTCAACATTCAGAAACTTCTCTGTGCTTTCCCTTACGGACAGTCGCAATCGAAACAATACTAACTAGTAATAGCCCTTGGAGTCTAATTATGAACTAATGACTAACGCACAAGTCAATCAAAACCGAGGGCCGACCTCGCACTTGTGAAATCAATACAGCTAAATATCTGCATCGGGCAAAGTAAGTGACTAAACGGGTCAATTGGATTCATTGTTAAGCCCTCGACGAGCAAGTATGCCACTTCAAGCAAAGTACACAGATTATTGACCAATTTGGAAGTGAAGCTTAAAAATAAAAAAAAAATGGACACCAATTCCATTGTATTTACAGTGAGTTTATCCCAATTAAGGATGTTACATAGGTGCTATACGTAGGTATATAGGCACTATACATTCTACTTTACAAGGAAACAAGGACAAAGTCCACGTCTTCGAAGAACGAAAGACACACAACAAACCAAAAGTAAAAACGTAGGTACGAAGCAAAGCAATGCATCCGCTAAGCAAAATTCTTTACACAAGCAGATGTTACACAACTAACTACCTCCAAATAATATAATATTCTACCGAGCATCTCTGTCATTGTCTGTCTGTCTGCACACACACGTACACAAATGAAAGTCCTTGAAAGCAATAATGTTTGCAACTTCCATTGATATCCATTATCCCTCCATATATGTAGGTACGCATCCACAATACATGGATGATAGGGAAGAAAATAATAAAATCACAATCGGTCCCTTCTCACTACACTGTCTGTAAATCTGTCATTGGCTCACGGATCACATCACAATAATTAACAATAAAAATAATTAATTCCAATTAATTCTAAGTAGCAGTCGATGCTCGATGGATTCCCAACAGAACAGAACGACACAAAATACTTTGCCGCTTCAATAAAGAATCGGGTCGCTGTCCCTGTCCCTGTCTGCACAATATACAATAATTAAATCTAATTGAACGTCGCTGGAGGCGCATCATTGGTTGCATCTATTGCATGATAATGATTTTAATGATCTCTCTCTCTCGTGGTACAGTCTCAAGCTACAAAGGAGGACGAGGATGAAACTCAATCGAAATTAGAATGTAGTTGGGATTCATCGCTCATATGTACATATGTATGGGGCTCAGTGCATTGGGATTGCGATTGGGATGAGTTGGGACTTATTGGACGGTGGATTGTGATTTGATTGGAATTTGGAAGGTGAAATGCATAGCAAGGGGATACAGACAGACTCAAGAATAATGATCGCCATTAACATTAGTTGTGCGATGCCACCCTGTCGAATAAATGTAGCATGGCAAATAATATTACCTCATCTCAACGTCTTCAAAACCAAAGGCCGAAACTAATGCTAGGATATTGCAAATATCTATCTTTTACCTACATAGCCAATATAATTACTTGGTGCCTATAGCTATGGATGGTATAGTGTACTTAAAGGAGTCTTTCAAATACGATGCCATAGAAATGACATTTTACAACACTACAATGCATTGTTTTGAACTTATTTTGAATGCAAAGTTTGCGTTTTCCTTTAGTTTGAAATGTAAATTTTATGGTTCGCTTATTTTAAAAAGTAAATTTTACGTTTTGCTTTAGTTTGAAATGTAAATTTTACGTTTTGCTCTACTCTGAAATGCAAATTTTACGTTTTGCTTTACTTTTAAGTGTAAATTTTTAGTTTTGCTTAATTTTGAAATGTAAATTTTGCGTTTTGCTTCATTTTGAAATGTAAAGTTTGCGTTTTGCTTTAATTTGAACAGTAAATTTTACGTTCTGCTCTATTTTGAAAAGTAAATTTTACGTTTTGCTTTGTTTTTAAAAGGCGTGGGTGATGCGTCTCTGTAGTTTTTGAAACACTATTCTCACACACTTGACTTCCAAGGCACCTACCTATTCTGAAAGTTGTTTTCTACTTCAAAAAATATGACGCCATCATATTTGAAAGACCCCTATCAGTTATGAGCTCTGAAGACCACAGCCAAAAATTAACAAACTGTTTTTATAGCGGTATAAATTGCAAGCAAATTAATTATTATTATTTTAATGGCTATATATACAACATACCTATACCTAGATAGATACAATACCTACAGATGCCCCACGAAATGAAAAATAATGACTTTTTTAATTCAGCTACAAATTTAACTAGGGTAATTTGTGAGTGATGCGATGCGGTGCGATGTGGCGAATCTCCGTCCACCATCATCAAAAGAAACAACAGAACTGCTATTGTATCTTTGTAAATTGTAAATTGCAAAGTAATTGTAAGGTCAGACTTGCAATAAATACAAATTTACGTTCAACATTTAGCAATTATTTTGATTGAGCGATCTTGAATGTAGAAAAAAAGGATAAAAATGAAAGATGAAAGATGAACGATGAAAATGAACGTTTCTCACACTTTAATCCATAAACAAAGGCAAAGAAGTACCTATGTACCTCATACATACCACAAAGAACAAAGTAAGGTGGAATAAACTGAATAAAGATGCCTACATGAGTCTATTAACTTGACTGTCGCTACGTAATCCTCAATCATGACTCTTTTTACGGTGAAGACGTGTCTATCGACGAGATGAAAGTCGTATAGTTTCCTAAGCCTAATGATTTAGCACTCACAGCTGATTTTGTTTTTGTTTTTCTCAATGATCAGTGACGCAATGCACAAAACACGCTTCAGTCTGACAGTTTGTGAAGGCACCTACCTACCTACTTACAACCTACAGACCTACCTAGGTAGCTAGGTACACAGTACAGTAGTGTGTAGACAGACAGACCAGAACTTGAGAACTTTTATTATAGTTTGCGTATAGCTTAGTTTGGCTTTGAATGGTGGTATACCTCAACCGGTCTTACGATTAGTAGAAGCAATAGTAATAGTAAAGAAGTACTACGAACGAAAATGAAGGAACATGTGCGTATACTCCACTACTATTACTGTGCTAACCACTCTTGCATGAAGAGATAAAAACAGTTTAGGCTCCTAACAGCCAACCTACTAGGTATTTTCATTTTCGAAATAGTATCACTTTCATTTACGTTTCAAGCTGGTGGATTGTGGATTGTGGATTCCAATTCGAAAACGCTTTAGAGAGATGCCGAATACTGCCCTAGAACTATGCGCCTATCCAGGCTTGAGTGCTATTTTTGTAGATTTAACAGTAATCGACGTACTTACGCTATTATTACATGGCTCATAACGTTCATGAAGTTCCAACCAACCGGATTTTCAAGTGTAAGGATAACTTCTTTTTCAAACAAAATTGGTGTATATTCTGTATATTGACACTGGCAATGGGGAAAGTAGCATCATTAAAACGCTTAAAACGCATTAAAAGGAAGAACCAACAAAAAAAAAGTACCCGCTGTCTCATCATCTCATTACCCATATTTCAGCATTTAATTCTTCCCACTGTTGGTCAAAGAATTTCTTGTCGGATGACTTCATCCAGAAGCCGTAGGAGAAGTCGTAGGAAGGTGTCGGGTTGAGGTTAAGTGGGTAATAGGAGCTAGACTGAAGGAATGCCATGGTGCTAGGAGGAGGTTAGAATTATCTAAAAATAAAAGCGGAAATTATAATTAAAGCAAAAGTATAATAGATACTATATATAATACATACATACATGGACCCATACCACACTCACACTTTGGTAATAAATTACCCCATAATTGGAAGTAGGAAAGAAAGAAGAAAAAAAAAGAAAAGAAAATCCTCCTCAAGTTCTTACCCATTACGTTTTAGAGCAACGTAGGTAATCAAATTTCAATTACACACATGCAAAGAATAGGGAACTATTGAAACAATTAAAAGGTTAATCACCCAAGTAGGCACTAATTATTTGAATTATATGCACGTAGGTATGCAATTCTGGCTAAGTACATTTTAAAGACCCAAATAAAAGCGTTGACAAAGACCAAAGCCAACATTAGTTTTAAAAATTGCAAGCATACCGTGCAACGGATCTCATTTTTTGACGCAGTTTAGCGGAAAATCTGTTGCATAACCCAAACTTTTAAAACCAAAGGGAAAAAAGTGAACCACAACCAAAACTTTTCAGGGTAAAATACTTACAAACAAACTACACACTAATGTTGACAAAATGACAGGGCTTGCCAGGTTTGTGTTGCTAAGTATTTTTGTAAAGCAACGATCACACAATGGCAATTATCTACTGCAATGCAGTTTTTTTCAATTTTAGTTCTAAATCTATTTTCGAACCTACATAACTAGGTATACCTAGATAGGAAGCATCAAAGGACTCAGGAAGCATCAGAATTGTATCAAAGTGCTACTTAATATGGATGGCCGGACATTGTATAATGATTGCGTAGATTCTACCACCCATAGAAACGTACTTACAAAAACAGCAATTATTAATCAATTAGGTACAAAAGTGTAATCAAGAATTAATTTAGGGAAAACCAACGAAGACAAAGTGCTACCTTCCTGGCGTATCTGGCGATAAAAAGATTTATTACCCTTAATTTTATCACGTGAACTGCATTGAAAATTTGAAAAATGTAGAAAGAATACTACACTGATATTACCTACATATTTTGAAACTGGTTTGGACGAAATTTTTCCTTTGTGTGTACCTACACCCTCCATTGATTTCTGTTAAATTGATAATCCCCTGTTTTTTTTTCGTCCTCAAGGGGTCAATTCTGAATCTTTCCATAGAATACATACCTTAAACCATTTCTTGATCAATGATCGTGAACGTGATCGTGATATCACGACGAACAACCGACCGACCCACCGATACTCAAAGAATACTCATGTGGCGCCATTGAAAATTAAAAATACGCACATCGCATATAATTCGATAAACTAGAATCGGGAGACCTTCGCTTTTTCTTTGAAGAACTAGGCATTTAGATGTTAGACTGTACACGAGTCAGATAAATAATCAAAATCAAAAGCAAGTGCACTGTAGTATCAGTAATACGCCGTCCCGTGGGAAGAATAGAGGTGTTAGAGATTTGAGAGATGTACCTACACACGAAAGGTATATCTGTGCAAATACTAACTAGTAAGCACCTAACTACTATAGTACGTCCACGTTTTATTCGAATTATGTAGAATGCACATGTTTACAAACAATCAAAAGTTAATGCATTCGCACGACCGAGTCTCTACGGAGGGCAAAAGTAAGTAGTAGTATAGTAAGTAAGTAGGCAGTATGAGATAAGTAAGTATGACCAAACGGATACAGAAACAGATTGGAGGTACTAGTAAGTACCTAAGTGCCTCTGGGCAAATCATATGCAATCGTCTACGTCTGTCTGTCTGCCTGTAAGTTTGTAGAGAACTATTCTGGCTTCATAATTATTGCATAATTAGATGCAGACACACACATACCTACACACATTTATTTTTCATGATCGTGAACTGTGAGCGTAAAAGACAAAACTACCCCGATGCGATGATACGAATGTTAAATTCATAATTTGGCAATATAAGACATTACGCTTGGATTGCCAATTGTAAAATAGCAAAAGCTCAAAGACTGAAAGACTCAAAGCCAAAGCCAAAGCCATTGGACGACTCTACATATTGCACTGAGGTAATTTTTTTCTTATGAAGAAATACCTAGTCGAACAGATACCTATTGCATTAATACATACTAATCATAACCATAATCATAAACAATACGTTGAACGTTAGGTATACACCATGCATACGTTTTGTTGCTTGACAGGGTATCTCGATCATCTGATCTACCACTATCACTATCAGCTACTACATATGCCTATAAAATCTTATATATTTTGTTGCGTTCTTTATCTAAAAGTTGGTTGCAATTTGCAATATCAAATATCCACATGCTTACTAACTGTAAGTAGGTAGGTAGGAATGTGGGTACGTTGCGTTACATAATAATTCCTCACAACTAAAAATGCCGACGACGTGCCGTACCCATGAATTACAGTAGTACAAAAAAAAATGATGAAGGATCGGCTTCAACTTCGGCTGATATTTCTGATCTGCCAGACTTACTTAATTAAATCAATACCACGTACTCACTTTAGCCTGATTCCCATATGATTATTTACTAACATTCATCACTTCACAAGGACAAACCCAGAGTTGACAGAATTCGAGCTAACGAGCTCTCCCCGCTACTCACTAGTCAGATTAGCATTAATTATTTATTTTTTAATTTATTATATTTAATGACAGTAAATAAAAAAAAATACACATAAAAGCTCCAGACATATTCCCAGTCCAGATAAAAGGGATTAAAGACATTAAAGTAGCTTTACATAAAAATAAAATAAATAAGCCAACTATTGAGTAGGTATATAAAAAGTTAAACAGTGACTCAGGAGTGATGGATTATACTTGATACTTGCAACTTTTTGCAATTAATTTAAGAATCAAACCAATAATGCGCTGGGCTATTGACAACTGAGTCACTTCAACATGTTTCTATCCCTCATTAACAATTAAAGGGCAATAGTTAAACGTTGGACAAGTCTATATTGCAAACTATATATGAGATAGGTGCACTATTTTACACAGCTTTTGCACAAGTACAAGATCACGGTGTGGTGAAATTAACTTTAGACTTTGTACACGCAGTTTCTTCAGACGTAATAGGACTGACTAGTGAGATCCTTCAAAAGTCAACAATGATAGGAAACGTAGGTAAACATACACCTAAGTAATTCTCAGTACTGTGCCGTCTATTTCGAAATTATGGAAAGCTATTGCCTACTGCCGACTGGAAAAGCCTTTGGCCTATAAATAATAAAAATAAATGGGTACTGGGTTTATTTAATCATTAATGCCTCTATGCCGCCCTGTGACCGAATTCAATATACGGTAACGGTAGGTAAATCATTAATCATGAATGAAATAGAATGTAGAATGTATAGAACGTCCAGCGTACTGCTAATGAGCATAAAAAATATAAAAATAAATTGAGAGACTGCACTTACAGACTGAATAAGTGACTCGAGATTAGCTGGATTTCCATGTAACAAATTATTTGGATTTCCATTAAATAATGTGGGTTTCTTCACAGCTGAGATGTTGAGACCCGCTGTTCCAGTTCCCGTGTTGGCCACGGTGGTCGTCGATGCGGAGGCATACGCTGAAGGTACGGACACAAGAACTCCGTTCGCACTGGAGGAAAAGGAGTCACAACAATCATTACTTCCATTCAGAATACTGGCCACGGAACTATTCGTGTCCGGAACACTCATGGTCATACAGCCCACCTCCGCCTTATTATTCACCAACATGTGAAACATGGTGATTTTTTTGTGTGGATTTTTGGGGCCTTTTGGGGGGTATTTAAATCACTGACTGTTTCTCAAAAAATTGGAAATGGGACACCGTCAACCGTCCCTACTTCACTTTGAATTGATTTGACAATTTTTCAAAACCAACCAAACACTGAAGGAAACACTGCTGGACAGACTGTCAACTGTAAAATGTATTAATAGGCAATTCGAAATTAAATGTCAAAATGTGAAATGACAATGTTCATTAAAAAATATATAGCAAATCCCTATGAACTATTACCTAGTCAATTTCACAATAGCAAATATAGAGTACATTCAATAAATACCATCAACCATAAATTCAAAATTCGGTTTCGGATTTGATCTTTGATCTTCTTCACGATCGACGAGAGATTCAGTGTGATCTGAGTATTATTTAACTGTCAATGACAAAATGTATGCATACAATATACATACCACCCACAATACCCACAATGAACAATGAACAATGAACAGCCAACAATGCGTGGGAACAAACAACTTCCTTCTACTGTGCAATCCTCAATCAATGATCTTACAGTCTAGTGTGACAGCTCACAATTAACAATTGACAATTTCAACAACAATCAAATGGTCTATCAATGGTCAATGACCACCACAAAACTCACACCGAACAACCAGTAATTGTCAACTGTACTGCCCGTCACCCGTGTCAGGTCAGGGGTCAAATTTGACACAAAACTTGACCGTCCGTCTCTCTGTCTGTCCCAGAAGAACTTGAAACTTCAAAATTGTGATTATTATCTATCTTGTATATGTACTTATGACTTAAATGACTTGAAACTTTGAACTTGTACTACCTAATTATTTCTGTTGAGTGTTTACTGTCAACTGTAGTTTTTTTTCTGGGTATTTAAATGTTGAATGTAGGAAAAAACTGGAAATAGTTGTAGATATAAACTTGGGGACGTTTAAAGATACAGATTCTAGTCAAGTTGGAGGAATTGAGGGCTCAAAGATTAGGTTCGAGATAAATGTGTGGATCTGTGGATCTGTGAAATATACTCCTCCAGAAAGATTCAATTTGGATTACGTTACGTTCCGACACATGAAACTAGACTGCTCACTGCACTGCACAGGCACAAGCACACATTACCTTTTTTTCTTTCCCTTTCGTTTCGATTCGATTCGAATTCGTATTCGTTGGTGTTGGTGGATGAATGAGAAGATCTTCTGACCAGAAGAGAGCAGAAGAGAGGAGAGGAGGCGAAAGAAAGAGAGAAAGATCACTTCACTGTCGACTGTGCTGTGTGGAGTGGAGTGGAGCCTGCAGTGGCAGAGAGCGAGAGCCCAAGGAAAGGAGGGGTGCACTTCGTGTACTGTGGAGCCCGGGGAAGATGGGGGGCGGGGCTACCGTCCAAAGGCTGAGCGCTCATTGGCTGCCTTGCCCCACGGGCCGCCTTCTGATTGGCGCGGGCTTCATGAAAGTCCCGTTTCAAATATGCAATGCAGTATGCAGTAATAAAGCAGGCACTGTACACACTGTACACACACGCACACAGTTGAGTGTGGCTGGCACACTCTCAAGGGGACTACCATTAATTAAGCATGATTTTAGGCAAGGCGAGGCAAATAAAATAATAGATATTTATTGTTTATTGTTATCTTTAATTAGGGAATTACTAATAATTGTATTTTTAATAATTTATATTTTATTATTCTATTTGCCTTGATTTGAGGTAGTTTAGAGTCTTATTTTATTATTATCTATCATTTCAACTTCCTCTCATTTTTATTGATCGAATTGCAAATGGCAAGTAAAAAGCAAGACGGAATTAAGTTACTTGACTGACATCATATCACATTTGATGATGATGAATAATAAATGTGTTTGTTTATATTTATTTTTTTATTTATGTTATATTTTATATACCTAGTTGTTTTCTGTAAATAAGTGCATAGGCAGTAAAACTATACTCACTAGTCAGAGTCAGATTACTGGAAACAAGTTAAAATTTTGGCAAAATTGTTTTTTGAAAAGTGTTGTGTTTTTTTAAAGAGTGGCTTCTTTAAAAAATGGTCTTTTTGAAAATTGGTAATTTCGAGAAAAAAAATTGTTATGAGTACAGATTCCCTTTTAAATATATGTACCGTAATATGTTCTTTTAACTGAAAACAAAAAAAACTTTTGAGGTTGTAGAGTAGATAATGAATATTTTAATAGTGTTACTATTTTGAAATTTTGACTTCAGTGTGTATTAGGCTCTGCCGTCTTGATTTTAGTGTAGATTTCAGTACACACTGCCAAAATTTATTTCAGAATTAAGATTAACTTATTGAGGACACAATTTTCAGAAAACTCTTACCTGTTTTCAAATACGCTTAAAAAGACCGTTGATGACTATTTATGACGGCCATTTCGGTGTAATTAAAAGGCATCCAAAAAATCGTGTTTTCTAATGTGCGAGGGAGGAGATGTAATGTAAATGTTGAATGTAAGTTTATGTTTTAAGCATCTTTTCTACCTAGGTTTTAGTTTTTATAGTTGCGAACAGTGTAAATTAATGTCATTTATGTATTACACTTTTTTAAATGTACATAAATATCCTGTTTTGACTTTTTGGATAGTCTATTCCAAATGAAGTGAGGAAATATTTGCCACGCTCCTCACTGTGGTTGATGTAGCAATAAAAGAGCTACACTGCGCATTGTATAATAAATAAATGTTGAAGGAATACGAATAGACTGCAGTAGTACATACGTTCCAAATGCGTTCTGTAAAAGAGGGCCCAAGATCTGGAAACTTTCCTCCACGCAGGCGGAGTCGATTATTTCAACAAAATTGTATCTCCGCCTGTAGCAGCGTTTTGAAGTCAGAGTTACTGTACCCACGGACCTACTGTAAAAGGATCCCAGACGTGCACTTCTTCAATTAGCGACAGGTGAACGCATTGTATGTAAAGAAGGCGGCGCA